>JANTFA010014675.1:0-16125 GCA_026413405.1 Phytosciara flavipes | reverse complement strand
TTTTTTGATAAATTACTCAATTAAACAAGTCCTGTCGCTGCGGTCAATCTTGTGCAAGTTGCTTCCGCTTTCAGTAATCAATTTCTACTTTACAATCCCTTTTGTCAAATACCTTGAATTCATCCTTCAAGGGATGAATTTAAATAAACTGATTGAGAGAAACATTGTGTCTATAGACACCTAACTATATACCGTCCTCTACTCGTACGGGTCCCCCTTATGTTTTTTATTAATACTCTTAAAATCACCATTAAGACGAAAGTGTCGTAATTTGGGCCTGAGTTGGATGTTATCTGTGATATCAAGTGTCCAGGTTAAAGCGTCTTACAGCGCATGTAAACATTGCGATAGTAAACCGCTTTAACCTGGCCTCCAGAGAATAATCCAATTCGACCTCTTTTCTGATGGAGAACGTTTTCTTCTTTTTCCTGTCGAAAGTTTCCTTTTCAAATCTGTGCGCCACAAGTTAGAGATAGAAACTTATTGTTTCTGTGTAACGAAAAATGATTGATGTGAATAATGAAAAGATTCCACTTTCATCCAGAGGAGTGTATTGTCGGAGCAGCTGATGAGAATTCACTTTTGTTGGTCGATGAAATTGATAAACACAATTTTTTTGTTTGTTTATTCAACCAATTTATTAGTTTTTTTTAACTTTTTGTCTATGAAAGTTTGTAACATCTTTGACCGATTTCCTTTTTTAAATTTTTCCGAAATTTTCTCTTCAATTAAAAGAATTTCTTTGAGATACTTTACTTTAAAATAGTAATTGCTTTGCAACTAATCAATTTTGTGGTTTTTTTTTCTTTCCATTAGATGGAGTCTAGTTTTCATTTAATATACTTTGTTACACAATCAGGCTAATACGGTTATACTTAACAGCTATTTTAACGTTTTATTGAACTCTTTTTTGCTTTTTCTCCATATGGAAACAAACATTAGAAATTTTAGGATTCACACACTTTTCGAAAAGAAAGAAGAGCTTCTCGGCAATGCTAAGACTTAATGTAACTGCTCGTTGCATCTTTCTTTTAACCGAACAAGAACTCGGAACCCGGAACAATGCGAAATAGTCTGGACTTGTTTAGATTGACTTACAATCCGTAACATTTATGAGCGGCATCGTACCGAACATTTCTTATTTCCCCTACGTCTCTCATTATGAATGGGCGTTATGAATAAACGAGAGAAGTCGATGAAGTCAGAGGAATAAGAAGCGATGCCGTGTTTATATGTTACGAACTGTGTAGTAGCACACTTTCATAGATTTCGCATAATTTCAGTGTGATTCCGACATAAATCGTTTCAGATCATTTGTTTCGGGTTCTGAACTTTATAAAATAATTTCGGTCCAGATCCAGCCAAGAACAATCTTTTCCTGTAACATGCCAAGAACGCCTTCGAATAGAAAATTTCTTCATCATAAAAGTTGTTGACGAAGTTTTGCATGCAATCTGGCATTCTTGGCACGTTTTTTATCGAGTCTGAAACGTTCGACTCTAGCAGTTTATCGTATGGCAGGTCTTTCAAATTTTCAGTTAAGAAAATAATCTTTTCCGGGTGAATGATGACATTTGTCACAAAATATATTAGCAAATTCAATTTACCGACGAATCAATTCGATTCAATTGAAGTAGTAAAGGGTCGTTCCAACATAAATGGCAAAATTTCGTCTACAGTTCGCATTTAGCACTCTTCTTTCAGGCACGAGAAATCTTTGGTTTGATTAAGTACAACGAAGAATAGACATGCAAAACTATAATTTAACATAAATTCATTATTCAAATTGCATTTGCTAGCACGTAGTTCAATTTATAAACAGGCTGTGTTACAAATAAACTATAGAACTTACTAAGGCAAGGAAGACATATTTTTCGTTCTCTAGCACACACCTAAATGTCATCTTCTTAAAAGAAAATGCTCAATTGTCAGCCGCAATATTAGACGAGACACATTAACGGAAATTATACAGAGTGGAAGAGTGAATTCAAATAAGTTTTCAGCAAAGAAAAATGTTTTCAAATTCCAGATTTTCATTGCTACTGTCCAATGAAAGAATTGAGCCATTGAAAAATTGTGACAAGAAAACCACGGCAACAATTCGTTCGTGATGCACCAATACTTTCTAATATTGATAAGTAAGTGTACGGGTGCCTCATTATCAATGATATCCAACTGGTGTCTTATGTAAGCGTATGCTGTCATTTAATTTTGCTTTTACAGAGTCAGTTATCTTTATAGACAGGTTCTTTATGGCATAGGAATTCACTACATGATGGAATCATTTTGTGATAAGATCAAACTCACAAGTGTGTCCTAAAGCAACGAGCTTCGATGGCTGTCGTTTCGGCAAGGGAAGAGCTTCCATATCCGAGCCGAAGGCAAGGTATATGCAACTTAGCTTGATGAAAACAGTTAACGAAGGAAGTTGCTCAAAAACCCACAGATGAGCTTTGCTTTTTCGTAAAATTGTTTTCGAATTAACGAATTTACGCCGTAAGTGCGCCAAAAATCTTTGAATTTTCAACGCATTTTTTGTCGCTTAACCGATACCACCGCTACTGTGTGTCAAAACAAACATTTTTGCGTTTATTTTCAAATCTGAAGCGCACTTACGGTGTGAATTACGAAGCAGCATCGAATGTAGTCTGATTTACATGGTTGTCACATGCGAAAGTTGAATTTTACATAAAAGTGAACCGAAAATGTTCCACCATGTAATGGATCACTATCGCTTCGGGCATATTGCTATACAAAATTCAACTTTCGCATAGGGCAGGCAGTAAAGAATCGTCCGCACCACATTATTGGTCAATCATTGTTAGGAATCTTAATGAAGTATCAAGCGGTACCCTTCATAGAAAGTTCAAGAACTCACCATGATTTTGCAGAATTGAATTTTTGTGTTTTTTTTTTATTTTCTATATGAAGGGACGTGCCATAGAGACTGTCACCTGTCTCTATGGTGATAATTACTTAGATTTAAGCGTTTCGATTAACTCTAAAACATAAGGAAGACTTGGCTTCATAAAAAATGATTAGTTTTTACACTCACAATTTAGGGAAGGCAAAGGTATGGTGGCAATAGGACTGCGTGTGCTAGTTTTTTATTGGAATTTTTTGGTCAAAACAATTTTTGTTTTTACAGCTAATTGATCCTCAAATTCCAAGTACTTTTCTTTAGCAGCGCTGTTAACGGTAACAAATCAATGCTTAAAACAATTGAAAAACATCTTAAGTCACTAGTAAGGTTAGGTTATAATATGGTAACATTCAACTCATATGATGTTTAAATGAAAGAAAAAACATATTTTATACAATCTCTCTCGCTCTATACTCGAGTAGGCGAACTGTGAGTCGCTCGATCTATAAAACTGTTTACGCTACTAGAACAGCAAAACGATGGTTCGGATCTCGATGTAGTAGACAAGGTCATCGACTTGAGATCCGTACTACCATTTTACAGTTCGAGTAGTGGGTATAAATATCTATAATTTAAATGGTAACAATAACAATAATAAACTGGATGCTAAATTAAACTTAAGGGTAAAACGCAATTATAAATTCACGATATTATGTTGCAAAGGAATAAAAAAAGAAAAAATCCAACTGAAAATAAAACACCAATTTGAAGAAGATAATATAACACAAGCTCTCAGCAAACAATTGTGGATAATGTTCGGTTGCTTACACGGGTCATGCAGAGGTCTTTTGTTTCTTTACTTGAACCTGAAAAATAATTTTATTTTCTTTTGGCTATTTTTCATGCTAAAAAATTGATTGCAAATTTCGATTTGTCGATGAAATATCCGGAAATGGAATAAAATTTGGTGTCGATTCATTGTTGCTGCAACGAGTCATGTTTGGATGCGAGTGTCAGAGAAAAAGATTCATAGAAATATAGGAAGGGGGAGATAGAGAAAGGGATAGAAATGATGAAAAGGAAGTAGTAGATGATGATAACATCGGTGACGTTTGAGTTCATCAATTAAGAGCAATAAACGCTAAGTAAGTAGCCTATACAGGGGCGTTCAAATAATAACTTTTCCATTGATCAATCGACATTTCACTGAACGATGCAGTTCACACAAGGTGCTTGTCGTTGTTGCTATAAGTAGCCAAACTTTTTATTCAAAACATCCTCAGTATACCACATGCCAGTCCCCGGACATGTACGACTGTTCGGACGCCTATTGCTCTTTTATTCGAAAGAACAAATTATCAATAAAGTAACAACAGACGTCCGAATGCTGATACAAGCCCGGAAACTGGTCCATTGGCTCTGTATGCGTTTTTTACTAATGGGTTTTTCATAAATGACGCCCACAGTTTTTCGAGATTTTTAGATCCACCCTCTCCCTGCATCCACTATTTTCCAGTACCTTTAACATGTCAACATGGCCAGACTCCCTCCATCCAACACGGTGGACATCATTTATGTACAGCCGTTTTTGGGAACGTCCTATGCTGATAGTGCGGGTCAGCAAAATGCCACACGCCATGTTATAAGTATAGGAAAATGTAGGACGAAGGGAGGAGGATGCGTCAAAAATTTAGAAAAATTATAGAACGTCATTTATGAATGGTCCCGCATCGCTCTTAAGAACGAAGACAACGAACATCGAAACATCGACTCGTTGCGCAATGGTTTCATCTACGTGTATGCATTTGGGCCAGGTATAGTGCTTATTACAAGTGAAAGAAAGACAGGCAAAAACATCGAGTTAGGATTACAATGACATCTAGTCAAACATTGAGTGTACGTGTTATCATCGTTTATGTTACCAATTCCATTATTTTAGTATCAGAAGGAAGACTTGGAAATTGTTTTCTTCATTTAAACTGTTCACCGATTTATTAACTAAAAACTCTAAAGCATGAAATGATCAGGCATCATTGAACCGTTTGATGAAATGACTTTCGACATTCAATGTTTGACTATCCGTTCTCTGTATCTTGGGTTAATCTATTCGTTCGTTCATGAAGATATTTGTTAGTCGGTCGAGAAGTATTATTTTCAATCATCATCATCAACATTCACTCTCTTTATGCTCTAATAAAATCAATGTCGTCAAGATTACAATTTTTTTTTTGTTTCTAAAATCTGGTATGTGAGCAAGCATTCAGATGGAAATTTCATTATTTTATCTATCGATTGTGCGTTTTTTTTTGTTTCATACTCATAATTATTATAATACGTGCGGTGTGTGCTTTACCAAATGGCAAGTTCTTCGGATTCGTAACACAATGTCTAAGGCGACAACAGAAACAAATCAATTGATCGTTTCATTCGGGTTGATCATATAATTCTATATACATTTCGCTTTGTTCAATTACTATCCGATCGTTTTATCAGGAATGCACCGATAGGGAATGCTGAGCTTTGTACGTCAGGTATGTTTGAAACGGATTTCAGACAGCTCCTACGTCAGGCATGTATATATTACGTACGTGCAGTATGTGTAATCATACGAACGATACGTAAACTTAGAAGCACCACGTATGATCATACACATCGCATGATGATGAAATACTACACGTTAGTAACATATACATGCCCGAAGTATAAGCACTGTCTGAAGTCCATTTCATACATACCCGACGCAAATAGCTGAAAATTTACCCGTCAGTGTGGCATCAATACTTTCAATTAAACAAATGTAAAAATCTACGTAAAACAATGTTTGTGCATCGTTGACGTGGAATCGGCTCTATTGCAACTCACTCAGTTTTCTCCTCGCATGCTCAAAACATTGAAACGCAAAAAGTGTTCCACGAAAACGAAGAAATTGCCATTCTCATATTGTGTGTGCTCTCAACATCTTAAAAATCTTAATTTTTCTTTCCCTTTTTTGGCACCTCTTTTTGTCGTAATACTTAAGTTTCTCAGTAATTCTCTTTTTTTTAAATGTGGAGACTATGAAGACTAGTTAAATATAAAATATTGTTTAAATGCAACATCATTCAGACTGATTTCGGAAGTTTTTACATTGAGCGCAAAACTATTAGTGGCGTAAAAATACAGACAAACAAAAATCCGGACGGTTCGGAAGTACCTCAGCGTTAAATTTATTCCAGCGAAAGTACGACGTTTACTTGTTTTCGTTTGGCACCTTCTTTCGTCAAAAGTATTACTTTGCATGCTGGAATTGGAGCATTCCTGAACACGTCCGCTGTTTTTAGATAATTTTTGACTACCCTCCCTGATGTATCCTTGCTTTTCCGATATCTAAAGCGTGGTATGGCAAGTCCGCTTTTCTAAATATCAACTGTTTGCGAATTGAGACTAACGAAAAAAATCTACCACGTTTCTATCTAGCCAATATTTGCATGTCATTTTTCATACATACCATGCAAACGAGACGCAGATAAAATGTGAAAGAAAGCGCAAACATGTGGGACACTCAGCTTATGCCCCCTCAAAAACAACCATAGTGGGAGATTGTTGGTACTACGAGATTCCCCTGGTTTTCCTTTGTTGGAAGAATAGATCAAAGAATGCTCAGTATTTATTAAGCTATTTGGAAACCCAGAAGTTGAGCCCAATTTGTGAGATGTGTAATGAATTCACGTTGTTTCAGGATAATAAATGAAATTCATCCAGACGCGCCCCGAATTCCTTCGATATTTGCTTCCGTATGCAATGAACAAAAAGCTTTGTTCGTGTCAGGAGCCTCAGTGGCTGGTCTTGCCTAAACTCACTCGTATTGGCAATTTTGCACATCTTATGCCCAAAATACAGCCACTCACGCAATTCTTATGGAAGCAGTTAGTTCAATCGCTGGATGCGTATTTGCCTCACTGGGTCCCCCCAAGGCCTCATAAGGAGGTACTATCAAAAACATTGATCACTCGGCTGCATTTTTACTCATTTGAGGTCATCCATAAATCCGAAGGAAGAGGGCGTATACGATTTGTGTGTTATAGGGCATGGGAAAAGTGCAGACTTATGGATGGTCCCTTTCTTGCAACGATCTCCTCTTTCGACAAATTAATGCGTTTCAAAATGTAGGAGTGCATTCAAATCTTCAATTTGTCTCGTCATCATGCTGAGATCACTTCCAAATTGGTCAAGGTACTCTGTATAGTAACAACCAGGAAGTGTTCCATTTATGAGTGTGTGTGCTCAGAGAAAATCACCGGCAGAAAACACTTAAAATTAGTGATTCAATGAGGAAGTCATTTTTATTACAAAATTGAACTCTTCGGAAGTGAATTCACTGTATGTCGATAATGACTTCGAAGATACCTGTTTTTGTGGGGCTCGACACACACATATCTTTTAGTCGGGGAAACTTGCCCCGTACTAGTTAACTATACCGAAAAAAGACGTGATGTTGCATTTACTCATAGGTTAAACTGTTCAACGCTTGTATCGTATATTGAACCGCTTCCACTATCGATAAAAAAACCGTCAAAAGCGACAGCGTTATTGTTTCTATCAAAAAGCAAAAAACATTCTTCTTCTTCTTCTTCATAATCAAACCGTTTCAAGTAAAAAGGAACTTGTTCACATAAAAATCGACTAGTCAAAAGGATTACTAATTGTCTTAAATCAGTCAACATTTTGTCAGTGTTCTTTGAAAAATCAAAAAACAATTCTCGTTTTTATACTCTACTAAAATCACAATCACATTTTAATGGTTTCTCTACAAGTAAACAATCATCATGCACATTATCATCTACAGGAACGGAAGAAAAGAAAAACTTTGTGAAACCACCGAAAAACAAAAAACCATGCAATCTAATTGAAACGAAAAAAAAATCCAAATTCATCATTCTCTACACAACATATTCCTTATCACTGATCACTCGAATACCATGCGACGTGAACACAAATTTGATCAGATCATTTTGGCTGCGATCTGATGTTGACGGCATGCCGCCGCCGCCCGCCTCACTGAGCGTATCAAAACCATTTTCCGTTCCATTAAACCCATCACCATTACTACCCGCAATGCAGTCAAGATGACTGTCCGACAAATACGCTAACTTATTCAATCCAAACGAATTACATTTACTGTTGCCGGCAGCGGCAACGTTGGCTGGCAATTTAATTGTGCTAATGTTACATTCACCCACCTCGTCTTCGTGTTCGATGGTATGTGCACCGACCGTGTCCGTGACGATCTGCACAGCCTGTCCGGGACGATTGAGTAGTGTCTTGACATTGGTCAATGTGTCACTGCCACAGCAAAAAATTTTCGGTCGTTCGATTATTTTGTCAGATCTATTACTATTGACGGATTGAGAAGGTTTTTTTGCTTTATGATCAGTTTCATCCATATCGTCGTAACGGTAATTGGTTACGTTGAGTTTATTTTGATAGGTGTCGTTCAGATATTGATTGGTGGAGAGAATTAATTCATTTTGATTTGGGGTTAGAATGTACTTACTGACCGTCCATAGAACAACAGATACAGAAATACACACAACATGTATCAATGGTATGCAAGAACGAGTCAAATAATTTTTGGTTTTTGTTTGATTGAAAAGAAATTAGTCAAATGATGATCGAACGATCGGATGGAAATACTCACGTTTCATTGGTGGCACCGTACAGTTCGAATCTTTTGATGTAATCGATCACAAAGTCGTCCAATAAATATTTGACCGAAAAGTGGCGGGATATGAGTCGTCGGGCCAGCGTTGAACTCACATCATTTGGTACCCAATTTGTGACTATCGTTATGTTGTGCTGGAAACATTTTTGCAACCATGTGAGAATGCTATTGCTGAGAAAAGCCTATCGAAGTGCTAGTCAGCGGTAAAACTTAACAGGATCCTGCACATGGCAGGTCTTTTCCACTTAGGAGAAATCACTAGCCCGTTCACAGGCAAAATTCTTTCAGAAATTATGGAAAGACAAGAGGCGTTGCCTATAGAGACACAAGGTGAAGACGTCCTGAAATGTCACGACAACACAGGGTGCTTATGTCGTCCGTCACAACCGGACATACTTGTGAAAAAGATTAATGATAACACAGGAGGAAGGTGTAAGGATGTGGAGAACAACGGAGAAGCAGATAAACTTGCGAATGCAGGCCAGAGCCATACTGCAGACATCCCAACCACTAAGTGCGAACACTGGGAAGCTTATGAAGGAGGCCTGTTCACAAAAAATTATTCTTTCCGAATACCGACGATAAATAAACCAAAGATTTGCTCAAGACCATAGTCGCATTGGGAGGGTGCGGTATGAATGACCTATTACCGATTGTGGGTAGAATCAACACCCGAATAAGTTGAGGCTCTCGGAAACGGGCGTACATCTAATATATGACGGCCCAAAGTTCATTCTGCTAGGACCCTAGGAGACTATGTGCTTCCTTCAGAAGTTGTCGCTGTGAGACCTGACGCTTTAGGTAAGTTTCTGGCGGCGACAGATGGGCTATAGTGATTTGTATGATGGCGCTGAAACAAAGTATGAATAGATCTGTGCTTCATGGCTACCAATGTAATCGTTCCAACCAGATAAATCTAACGACGTCCTTACTTTTGGATTTTTGTAAATAATTATTGTGCGACATTTTGGTGAGCATCCCTTCGACATCAAACTGACAAACAGTTTGCACGAAATCATGCTCCGAGGTTGAGATTATTGACTCGACGAGAGGGAAATATTCAATTGTCAAAATGCATAGCAGTAGAGTCACCCTATGAAATTATTGAAATTCTTGCGGGAAATGCGAATTGTGAGGAACTGACCGATGGGTTCAGGTCAGTTCACAACCCAATTTCGACTTGAACCGATTTTGATAATTTGGGTCTGACCTGAATGCTATCTGAAACCTGAAATGCTTAATCAAGTCTTTCAAGTGTTTCCAAAACTTTTTGACTGATCGTCAAAGGAGAGACGACCTGAAGTCAACCCACAGATCAATCTGATTTGTTCAGGTTAGGTTCGGGACAAAGTCTTATCAACTTGATCCTGAACCGACCCAAACCGCAAGCACTTTCGGGTGAACAGCAAAAATTTCGATTCGACAAATTGGACACCAACCTTGTATTTGGTTAAAACATCCGAATCGAATATGAATTTCTCTGGATTGCTTCCACTGCGCGAAATGACAACAATACCGTGCTGTCCCAAAATAGCTTCAATCTGAAACAGAACCAAATTAGTTCGCTCACATTACGGTGTCACAGTATGTTCGTACATCTTCCGGTGCCCATAGCCCTGGTACGGCAAACGATTCCAGTAAATCTGCACCGCACAGTAACTTCACTTGAACATTGCCGGTCATGTCTTTGATGCTATCCGGCAACCACCCGGGAACGATCTCGTTAACAGTGCCATTTATGTCGTTTATGTATGAGTTGGCGTAGTTCTGTTGTGGCAGACGGATCAAATGCTGAGTAAATGATTGAAATGTTAAACGAAAAGCGCATACCTGATGGTATTGTAATGAGATCCTTGTTCGGGTCCAATTCTCCTGTTTACATTCCCAATCAGACAGTCGAATCCAGTCAGACGTTTGCAGTACGCCCTTGATCATTCCACATCGATGTGTCGATGAAATCAGTCCGGGCTTATTGTACGAATCGTTGGCTGGCGATATAATGCCTCCAATCACTTGATGTGTTCCCTTTTCATGAAAATGATCTCGAGCGATTTCTATAGAACGGAAAGGTGTCATTGACAAATTAGTGAAGGTACACAACTCAGCTGTTGTTGTTGTGTCGATAAACCAGCGTATGTTTACCAAATTTTCTTCTTTACGCGAACCATATCGTAACGAAAATGTTAAATCGATAAACTATACTTGCGTACATGCACACACGTCCAACACAATGCCATTCAATGCACTTTACAATTTGGATGACTTCGATTTTTCTTATCGCTCATTTAAATGACCCAAATTGATGTACAGCTTACTCACCGAATATTCTCAGGTGCATCGGAGTTGGTGGATTGAATGATCCACAAGCCAGCAACAATATTTTCTTCATTTGTAAGGTCATATCTGTGGTGTCTGGGTCTGGTGTTCCGTTGGAATTCATATAAGTCTGATGAATAATTCAGAATTATTGTCAATAGCCAACGGTCTCCGCGATATTCAGTCAGTGAATTCAATTTTTAATTTATTAAACAAACAGTGGAAAATCAAAACACAGCAGATTTTATCCGTGACATTGAAAACCGACTTTTAGTAACTTTCATTCGTTGACTTGTTCACAGAGGGAGTGCTTGCGATCCATATGATATGTTGTCGCTCACTACTCTCTGCTACATGGTCACGTTGCGCCAAAGTTCAAAATCGATTGAAGATATTAATGGCAAATAGCCATTGGATACGAAGCAAGGCATCCGTCTAGCAACAGCACAGAGTTGATTTACAGTGTAATACAGTGAGTTATGGACTTTTCAAGGTGCACTGTCCGATTTCAATACCTCCAAATTTGTAAACAAACTCTGTGATGTTGCTAGAAACCTGCCTGGACCATGTCGATACTTCGTTTTCTTTGACTGTAAATGCACCAGTTTGCAATATCACCGAATTAGAAGTGTTTCTAAAAGTATTTTGAACCTCACCACAAACAAATTTTTCTGTAGCTTACTTACAATTCGCGTCGAAATAAATTGTGTGGAGCGAATGAAAGGTTAGAGGTCAGAGATTAACGGGATTTCCATGATGTTGTAGAATTTTTGATGATGATTTCACACAGTTTCTGATTTTCCCATAATTTTTTTTCGACGCAGATTAAACCTACATCGCGCAAACGTTCACAATCAAATTGTATGTAATGTTCACTAGCCAGAGCCGGATTAACGATTACCTGGGCCGATGACATCTGAGAAGTTGTTCTATGATTGCGAGTGGAGTCAGCGAAGAAAGTTTTCTACTTTGAAAACATTTTATTTCTGACTGTTCCGTCAACTATTTATCACTTCTCAGCGCCATTGTATCAGCATCCAGGCCCGGAACGCGTCAGGTCCGTAGCTAAAAGGGAGGGAAGGTGAGCTCACACTGACAATTGCAAAAAACCGGTTTTAATCAGTTTTTCTTTCATTTTCCCATACAAAACAATTTTTACCACCGCTCAGCTCACCCTGAAAGTGCCGCCTAGCTATGCTACTGCCCTTGGTCCACCTCATAAGCCGACCCTGATACTATCTTCAGATTATCACACCATCATTTTAAGGAACGTTCATAAATGTCGTCCACCAAAAACTCGAAATTTTTGTTTTCCCCTCCGCCCATTGTTCATTATCGTCCGAATTTGAATAGAATGTGAGTAACATCTAATCCAAATTTAACTTACTTGCAGTGTGTACAGTGTTGTACAACTCAGTCTTGTCGTGATCCGAGATTTTCAGAATGACAACATAAAGATCTATGGGGACCATCCTCAAATCATGCTAGTCAAAAGAGGTTATCTCAGACCGCTCCACCATATTCTGCTGAGGTGATTTAAGAATGTCACCAAGCAATTTCGTTGCTTTTTAGGCATTTTATGGTACATTAAGCTGATCTGAGTGGGCTTGAATTACTTATTTTGATCAAAAGAATTTAGTTGCAATCTTTGCGATGTGATGAGTTTACTTTTGTAACGACACAGTCATTGAGAATGCGGCCCGTTGAAGGTCAGCGCAATTATCTGGACATAATAAAATTCCCAGTTTAATTGAGCTTCATCGGGTTTTATTTATGAAACAAAAAAAACCAAGCGTGAAAGAAGTTTTGGAAAAAGTGAGTTCAAAACGGTGCCTTTAGCTCCGAACGATTGATATGCCGTTTGTAAAAATTGAAATTCGAGTCATACGGTAAGGACAATGCATTCAGGGATATTTACAGATGACGAATCAACAATGAAAAGAATTCCTGTCCATCAGTCTATCTACCTGTATATCGCATAGACTGAAAGAAGGAGCTAATACCAAACCAGGAAAAAAGTTTATTGAAATCGGGTTAGTGGGCGATGAAGTAGGGCCCTTGAAGTGTTCGGTAGGAAGAGCCACCAGTGCTGATTTTGCATTTATATCGAGTAAATTTCGATCGATTTTCATGATTTTTGTTTCATTGAAAAGGCAAACATGAAGTCCGAATTGTGTCTCGTTGAAAACATGGATTCAGGGCTTCGGACTAGACTAAGACCGCTACATGGAGCTGTGTCATAATGTTTCATAAAAATTTTTTTGTACCAGGTATGAGGTCACACTAGGGTTAAGTAAGCATTAGGCGATTACGTACACGCTATGCGCTAGGCAAATGGGATCATAGGGGGCTCCATCGCAGTCATTACACCAAATCTGTCCTAGATTTCAAATCTTGGTTATGTCAATCCTAATTCGTTTTCGCAAAGTGTGTTGCTCTATTAAGAATCTTTGCTTCATTTGTAGGTATTTTCGACTGCAAGATTTGACAATGAAATTATTAAAAATACTTTCGATTGATTAGACCGAAATCCATTTTCGATCAATTGTGGCAATCCAACTATTCAACTAAAATGAAAAATTTTTTGCTCTTCTATCCTCCTTCTTCTGATATCATTTTAACAAAAATTTATTTGAATTATCACAATTTTAAGAAAGTTTGACTTATTGTCTCCAAAACATGTGTTTGCATATTTATCTGAAGCCCTTCACGCAGCGCCTTTGTAGCCATCGTGGAGTTCGTGAATTCCTAAATATTTTTTGATCAAATTGAATAAGAAACCCGCCAGGTTCGGGCGACCCACCCATCTCTACTGTTGGTCGATTTTAGACCCCCTATACTAATCTTTCGTCCAATTTCGTTGGGTCTACAAGCCGCAATTCGAGAAGGCCTTATTGTAATTTCAATTGGCTTAGAATTGTGCAAGTGTTTGACATGCTCGTTCAACTGTGCCATCGCATCGCTGAGACATATTTTCCACCAGTCTTGCAGATTCGTTTCGCGAAACAATGATGAATCGACGGACAATATAAAGCGATACGAAGTTTAATATTGCCCGAAAACAAACTCTCCCTCCTCGCTCAGTCTCATTCGATTTTAGTGACTCCCCATCACCCTAACGCGTGTGACGTCATTTATGAACGGCCCCAAATATAAAAAATGAATAAACTCACGAAAAGATAGTAATTCGGGAAGTAGTGGACTTTCTGATTTATCCCAAATGCAGATACCACTGCGTCCACAATGAGGGCAGGGCTAGGTGTGAGCGCATCCTGCCTCAAAACAAGAATCAAATCCATCGCCTAGGATTAAATTTAGAAATATTTTAATTAAAAACGTGAACGCAGGTTGAAGATTCACAATTTTTGGAAAATCGTGTAATACAGGGATCTAAATTAGAAAACGGACACATTTTCTGTTGCTGTGTTTTGCTTGACTTTTCGATTTCTACATATAAAAAACACATGCAAAATTCATAAGAAGCCAGTAAACCACAAAACACCGAATTGCCGGTTTTCGAATATCTGTGCGTGTACAACAATGCCTCAAAAACACTCACAAACTCCTTGGTGTCGGACATCATTACAATATTCTTAATTTCTTTCGTTGGATTGACAAAATTATAGACTAGTCTATTTCAGAGAAACGAGGTACTGACGCTCAATCGGTACACATCAAATTGTGCATTTGCAAGCCACACTAGAGTTAAGTAAGTATTAGGGCTATGTACGAGCAAGGTAAAAGACAAGGTAAGTGGGCTCCGTGGCAGTTGTCAAAACTAGTCTAACCTAGATTTAAAATCTTGGTTTTGTAAATTCCGAGTACGACCTCATTCAATGTATGAATTAGAATGCTCAAAGTTTCAAGTAAGGTGCGACTTGAGCCTTAGAATCCTTTCGAAAACTCACATTTCAGTTGTTAGAGTTTTCATTTAGTATTAGATGTCAAAATATTGGATTGGCGTGGGCTTACAGTGTTTACAAGCGCGCCGCTAGTGTGATAAGCCTAATTCATTTTCGCACGAGTACGACAATAGTTAAATTGTGCAAACAAATTGCCAAAGTTGGTTGATCTATTCACAATCACAATCGTATACGCATTTTCACGCAATGCAATATGAAAACAAACGACTTTCGATTGATTGAACCAAAATCCATTTTCGATCGGTTGTGGCAATCCAAAACTATTGGTTTTAGAATGCAGTTTCATAAGATAAGACAAAACAAATTCTGTTTATAAAAATAAATTGCAAATGACATAAAAAACCTTAGTTCGAAACTTATTTTGTATTCAACTCTTGATACCGTAACTATCGGATCCAGTAATAAAAATAAATTGGATCGAACGTTTGCTGAGAACTATATAAACAAGAAAATACACATATCACTTCAGGCAATGACTTTAATGCGAAAGTTGAATTTCAGATAACAGTCCACGAAAATTGGTAGAGCTGTGCGCCGGCCTCAGCCGATGAGGTCGGCGACTATAGAGTATTACAAGTGAAAATCAAAAAGTTAAATTCAAACATGTTGCATGCTGATCAGAAGGTCTTCCAGTAGCACCTTTTTTCGCCACCGTCAAACTCGTGAACTCCTAAATATTTTTTGATCAGATTTGTAAATTGAATATTTGTAAAAGGGGGCCGTTCATAATTTACGTCCACATTGGTCGATTTGTCCCCTTTGTCCAATTCCGAATTTTTCGTACAAGAAATTACCATTTTTGAGTCCAAACTTCTTCGAAATGATCTCTTATAGCAACCACAGGGAAATGAGACTTTTCATTGTTTCTTTCTCTACAAATTAGCTCCAACATGCTGGCTGGTTCAACTCCGTCCTCATCCAATCATTTTACATCCTCGAAACTTTCATAGTTTAATACAGAGAATTGGCTCTACAAGCTCTACAATGGATCGTTGGAATTTCAACAACTTCGACGTAAAACATCATTCTAAGCAAAAAATTGTTCTACGGTATGTGTCTAAAATGCACCGATTTTTTTTATAAAAGTCATTTTGTTCACATAAATCGACTCTCAATGAACCAATTTTTGTCAGCCGCCTAAAATGTGCCTGAGGCCGTTTGCTACCGCCTTCAATATAAGTTTTTCTGAGATGGTCCGTAGCTAGAACTACATGTTAGGCCACATTTTCGAACCATAGAATAGCTTAATACCGTGTTAAATCAAATATATAGGGCCGCCATTTCAGAATGTTCACATGAGTGGCTGTACGTTTCGAAGTTCA
>JANTFA010014564.1:0-16139 GCA_026413405.1 Phytosciara flavipes | reverse complement strand
GCCACAGCATTTAACATTAATTTAACGAAAGAAATCCGTTGACCAATATGTACTAACATCATAAAATTTAAACCTTTTTGTTACAGGTGATATGTCAGCAGGTCAAGGAAGATTAAATCAATTAGGAGGAATGTTCATCAATGGGCGACCATTGCCGAATAGTATAAGACTAAAAATTGTGGAAATGGCCGCGTCTGGAATACGTCCATGTGTGATTTCGAGGAACCTGCGTGTTAGCCATGGATGCGTCTCGAAAATTTTGAACAGATATCAGGTGAGGCGAAAATATAATTTTGTTTTGGTGTAATGTGACAATATTGTTTATTGATAGTGTAGACTCATCTCATTAATGGTCGTCAGATTTCAAACATTCGCACTGAAGAGAAACCATTTGTGTTTCCGTTTGTGTCTGTTCAAACAATTTGACGTCCCCTATTGATGTTGAGAATGTTCAAGGATTTATGGGCTTTGTTAAACCTTAAACCCGTAGAAATAGCAAGTTCCATATGAGTTCACGTTACTTCGTAGAATTTCTCAAGTTTCTCAAGGAAAAGAACTTTGATGAAGATCTGATGAACATTTTAAAATTCACCTAAGTAACGTCGACAGTAACTTAAAGATCATAAATCAATTAGGAAAACATAATTTGAAGAGACCATTCATGTAGTTCACACGCACCTGAATAGGAGCGTGCGCACTCCTACTCGTTTTGGAAACTTGCAATGTCCAACCATGACTCCTTCCAATAATGTCGTAGTATACAAGAAGACATTCGCACCTTTCAGAAACGGTAGAGATATCTGTTATCGACACTGATGACAGAAGTGAGCGATGAACTCTGCAAAGTAATTCCCTTATATACAAAATTGTATGTTGTAACAAATGAAGTAGAAGATTTCGGATTAACAAAACTGAATTCAAACAATTGAAAACAGATTTTCCGAATATGTTTTTGATACGTCTGCCGTTTCTAAAAGGAACTATTCGTCAGTTTTGGGTTGTAAATAAAAATTTTCCCGTCATAAACCCATCAAAATCAATGCACTTTTTTCAACCTCTAAAACCGATAATTGTAAAAGTTCTCAAACGGACTGACGTGGCTCGCAGTTTTCTGCATACTCTCACTCTCATGCACCCAAAAAACATTCTAACAACACTTGCTCCATTTATGACACCGTTTCGAAACTGCAGCTTCTCTAAGCATTCGCAGTATCAAAACATAGACATGAATGAAGGAATTATTTTTGAACACAAAAATTCTCAAAAACGTTCGCACTTACAAGCGGGTCTCGAAAAGCGTGCAGTAGGAAGAGGGGTTGAAAATTACCAGAAAAATGACTACGCACTCTTTGAAAGGCCCCTAATCTCAAATCGCGCTTAGTGTAATTACTGCTTTAGATCTACTTAAGCCAGACTCAGTTAATTGTTCAATTGATTATCTTTCCAAGTAAATTGCTTTACACGAATATTTAAGAACTTAATTTAATTCATGAATTTGATTAAATTTCCAGGAAACCGGATCGATTCGACCAGGTGTAATTGGCGGTTCCAAGCCACGTGTGGCAACACCGGAAGTAGAGTCTCGCATTGAGGATTACAAGCGCGAAAATCCAGGTATATTTTCATGGGAAATTCGCGATCGTCTAGTCAAAGAGGGAATTTGTGATCGTTCGTCTGCTCCATCGGTTTCAGCAATTTCAAGATTATTACGTGGCCGTGATGGTGGTGATGACGACAGAAAGTCTGGTAAATTTTTATTATCAACACATCCACCTGTAATAAAGCAAAACCCAAAAAACAACCTCTGTTCACACACAAAACATTATCCGATCTGTAAAATAAAAAAAAGGAAAAAACCATCGAGTAGAAACAATAATGTTGCCGCCTTTACATTAATATTGTTATGAGCAATGAATTCACGATGCCCCCGATACAAAAAAAAATATTCCAAATTCAACAGAAAGAAAACCTAAGGTTTTTTTTGTGTTACTTCTAGAAAATCATGTAATGATTATTAATGATGATTTTATGGACTTCAAAATTTCATAATTCATGACATGTATATGCGTACAGAAGAAACGGAAATATTTTAATAAATGACTTAGGGAGTTCACCTAATTTAGTTAACTAATTACCACTGGAAACGAAAAATATTCATCAGTGTCAGCATAATTATACGTTTTAATCAATGGGCCTACTTTTTCTCTCATATTTTCTAGACTCATTGAAAAATGAATCCGATGGCGAACTCTCGGACTGCGACAGTGAACCGGGCATTGCATTGAAGCGGAAGCAACGACGATCGCGCACAACCTTTACCGCCGTTCAATTGGATGAATTGGAGCGTGCATTCGAGCGGACACAGTATCCCGACATTTACACGCGCGAGGAATTGGCACAACGAACGAAATTGACAGAGGCTAGAATTCAAGTATGGTTCAGTAATCGACGGGCAAGACTGCGAAAGCAACAAAACTCCGGACCGAATTCCATGTACAATGGGGCCGTTCAGTATCCACTCAATGGTCCGCCCAATTATTCCGTAATGGGTCAACCAATGTCTGAACCATCAAACTATTCACCGCAACCCCATCAAAGTACATTCCATTCAACAATCGATTCAAACGGTTGGATCATTAAATCCGATTTATTTACAGTTCATGACTTCTATCCATCGCACATACATCAAAGTCATATTCCAACATCGCATGGTCACACAACTCCACCACATCAAATTCACAATCCGACACCAAGCTACCCAAATCACACCGGCATGACCAATTTGAATTCATCATCACCATACCATTTGCCGAATACCATACCATCAACAATTGCTACTGAGTCTCATCAGTTGATCGGTCGCGGAGACAGTCCGCCCACAGATCATTACACAACTCCAATTCAACTGCCTCCCACTCCGACCAGTCTCATAACCATTGCCGGTCCGAATAGTGGAAACAGTAACAGCAACGACGGCTGCACACCAGCAGAGGAAATACCATCGATGTCAAGTCATTTGTCGCATACCAACAACAATCTGTATTCACCGTGGAGCAACACATCCAGTCGACCATTACAACCGATTTCACCTTCTGAGGTACAATCATCGCACAATAATCAGTTGCACCACATCACTTCTGGATTGTTACACCATCACAATCCAACTTATGTGCAGCAGAACTTGGCACCGTTCCCGACACACGCTCCAACAAAGAATTTCATTCCGCAACAATACTACTGGCCTTATTAGAAGATAGTCATTTTTATGACGGGGACATAATTATCCAGGCTGAAATGGACTTGGCAGAAAATGATGCCACGAATGTAATGAAAGAGAGCTTTGGACTTCGTTTCAAGAATGGTGAATTTGCATTACAAAATACCAGCTGAAACCAATGAAGTGAAAGATTTTGTCTCAAACGAGTGCTTAGGTTGAACAGATAAAAGATTCGATAATTGTAATATTCTAGTGATACATGCTTAAGTAAGTAAGTCAGAGGCTCGTCGTCTGTGAAATGGTCAGAAGATTTTCCGACAGATGATGTCGAGTGAGTTGTTTCGATGATAAATTAAACATTTGGTGGGGCAATTTTCTGTTTCATTTTTATTTTAGAGAAGTTGTTGTAATAACGAGAGACTATTTGTATAAAACCGTTTTAGTTCTAAGTGATTTCGTCATCAGTTTCAGTTTTAAATATAAATAAGTGATTTTCGTCCAGTTTTTAAATTTTAGGAAATTTTAACCGATTCATAAAAATAAAAAATTGTAAAAAATCCGAGCGAACGTTAATTTCAAAATCAAAGGATTGAAATGGGTTAGGGTCGACCTGATTTGCTGACCATAGCATCTAAAATTACCAGGCAATACAACAGATTTTAAGAAAGGGGCCTCCACGACGCAGAAGTCAAAAATTCTCATGTGAATTTAGGTTTTTAATGTTGGTACATAATGAATTGATGAATTGATAAAGAATTATTACATGAAATAGTAATTGATGCGAGTAAATGACAGAACGTGAACGTCAGAAAAAACGGAAGTGAGTAGTTCCCGGGCTTTTGTCGTTTACCTTGTTTACTTCATCGTTCGACCCAAGAACATAAGACATTAGAAACGAAAAAATTTTACTCGCTGCACCACAGGAAAACGATTCATTACCTGATACATAGCACTACTTTCTAGCATGAACAAAACAAATATTTGGAGACTTATGCGATCTAAATAGGCACTGCAATTTCACAAAACACATACATACACGTATGGAAATTTGGATGCTTTAGGACATTTCAAACATGAGTGTTAATGCTAGTAGAAGTGCTATGCCTGATGACAGATGCGTAGATTGTTATTTTGACTTTTGTGGTCGCGCTGCTCGTCTACGTTATCTACTATTTCCTCAAATCTCGGATTTCTTCTTTGCACTCTCCTCTGTCTTTATTTTAGTGTAAAGTGTACTCTCATTACTTTATTAAGACCATATGTGGGTTGCGACTTCCCATATTTTTGCGTCCACCGAATTTCTTTAATGAAATAAAACGAAAATTTTTGCAATATTCGGCCACCTCAAGGTATAATTCATAAAAATTGTGAAAAACCATTTAATTTCACATTACAAGTCTGATTCAACACCAGCGTCAATAAAATCCCTAAAGAGAAATCCACAGTTAATCGGTAAACATCTGCGGCGGCAACGACGATCACACGTGAGATGCAGAAATAAATTTCATTATTCGACTTAAAATCACAGAGTCAACGATGGAAACATACCATACCTAAATACATTGTGCAGTGCAAGCAAATAGCTTGGGATAGAAATTTCCTTCATGTTACGTCTGTGTGCGTCAACGATAGCTGCGGCAGCATTTTTGGCTGAAACAATTCCTAGCAGACTTGGAAAACGAGTTTTCGGTTGCTTACACAGCCCAGTATCAACCACAAATGGATAGACGAGTGTTGTTTTGATCTGCAAAGTTGAACAGAGGTGTTCCTAGGATTGTTAACCTTTGAATGCAAATCAAATTCATACCAACCATCGAATTCTGAGTTTCCCGTATTTCTGCAGTCAATCCTTCCATTAAGCCTCGTACGGCAAACTTTGTAGCACAATACGGCACCAAATTATTCAATCCGCACAGTCCTGCCATTGACGACATGGCAATAATGTGACCACGTCCTTTTACTAACATATGTGGGAGGAAGGACTCCAATATCCAAAAATTTGCGAACACATTCACTTCAAATAATTGACGAATTTCCTTTTCGGTATGTTTGAGTAGCGGATGTGAGGGCATGATTCCGGCGTTATTGACAACAACCGTTACGTGACCGATTTCATTGATTATTTGATCGGCCAGTTTCTGTAACTGTTCACGACTTCTCACGTCACACCTAAAATAAAGCGAAGTAAATCTAAAACACTCCACAGCTAAACGTCCTACTACGTATCGAACAATCGTACGTGTATCCATAAGCTGTTCCAATACGAAGTGAATTAGCTTCCTCGACGACTTTGTCGTTATTTTCTTTATTTATGTCGATGCAAATCACCTCACATCCTAAAGCTGTGTACAGCAGTGCCAACTCTCTTCCGATACCATGTCCAGTTCCGGTAATCTTTACAAATTTTTGAAGAAAAAAAGTTTGATATCTGAAAGTCGAAAGGTAGACAGAACATTACCAACACTATCTCGCCACTGATGTCTTTCGGCTTGTCTTTTATCACTTTCTTCAATAGAGAATTAATCATCTCAAATGCAAACTGAATTAGGATCAGAATGAAATCTACAATTACTTTCACGTGTTGATAGACTTGTTCAAGGCGAAGCATCTGTAAATGAGTAAAAGTTACGTGGTGTTTCTATTGAGTCTATTCAATTTGAACACTTTTAGAAATCGAATATTGAAACGTTGGAATTACTTTGTTAACACAGTCGTATCGTGACCAAATGAAAGACGTAACAAAATCGATCCACCTAATTCAGTACACTATCCTGATTTCGCTGTGACTTTTCTCAACTTTTATCAATTTTCAATGAAGAAGCTAGACACTGTTGTTGCACACCGAACAGACTACCGATCAAATTAAATGTAAATGAGAAACTGCATTACGTTGCACTTTCATTTTCACTTTCAACCAGAATCCATTCAAACCAGAAATCACTTTTTATTACCTGCAATATGTATAAACTAATGTCAATGGATTCATAATATATACATACACTCTCTGTCGCTGCTCTGGTGCGATAGAATGAACTCTTACGGCACCTGGTTGAGTAGCGAAAAAAAGATCAAAGTACTTTGAAAACAAAAAATAGAAAACACTTCCGATTTGGGAAGGTTGTTTTACAAAAGAATCAATCTAAGGTGAGTTTTTTGCAATGACGCTCCGTTGCGTTCCAAAATTTAACTATCCAAAATCGAGATTCAATCGAGAGGAATCAATGGTTCAGGCATTAGATTGATCATTCTTTCTAATGCATACCCGTACGATCTCGTATATCTAGTTTACTTAACTCTTGTACTTGAATGAAACATATCCGTTGTGTAAATCGCGCATAACATCAAAAAGCTCATAGAGCCGTAAAGTGGCGGTCTTCGTCTAATGGCTATGCATACCGAAAATTACGTTGAGCAAACGCCATCGATACAATTTGGTTGGCGGCGAACAATTTTTTACGGATGTATTTGGAAGCGATGCGTTTGACATTATCGAACGACGAACACAGGATTGTGCATCTGTGTCGAATTCGGTGAAGCTAGCTGTGAATTGAGAGAATGATCTGATTGATCCGGAGCAAGGCGTGCAGCGGTATTATAATGCTGCGGTCCGACAGCAAGAAGTGGATCTACGTTGAGAAAAATTTCCTCGAGTTTTTTAGAAAAACCCGTTGGAGGTGAGTAGCAACCCACTGACCCGATTCCAATACCCTTTTTTCTGGATTGGTATTGGCCATACCTTTCAAATTAATGAAACCGCATGATTTTTTCCTGAAGTAGTATGATAACACAAAGCAGCCTATGATGAGTACCTATGACTTGCTGGTATATTAAAACTTCCGTTGTGTATTTTTCCGTTCTCTCTTCCGCACTTTTTTCAAAAAACCATAGTGGACCGTCTGAATATGACCATCTTCGAACTTAGCCTCACAGTTTCGACTACCTTTCAGGGGAAAAAATTTATTGAAATCAGATTCGATTTACTCAAGTCATTGACGCCACCGATGGACGTTTTATATTGTTGACGCGACATCTATATACTTCCTCAAATGCTATGCTCTTACCGACTGGCTTGAATTCCGGTTTTTATCGACGGCATACCAAGCCTAATGATGGCTCTCTGTACTTCGTACGGGGCTAAAGATCGGAGTCAACTGGTAATACAAAATTATTGCAAGAGGTGGATTTCCGCTATCAACAATTCTCAACCGCTAGAGGTGGCTTTTCACACTACATTGTTCCTAGCTGTCGATCATGAAAAAAAATATTT
This sequence comes from Phytosciara flavipes, assembly GCA_026413405.1. NCBI lineage: Eukaryota > Metazoa > Arthropoda > Insecta > Diptera > Sciaridae > Phytosciara > Phytosciara flavipes. The sequence continues at coordinate 8,655 of JANTFA010014564.1, read as the reverse complement.
CGAGTTTCTCGCCTATTTTTACTGACGAGATAGTAGAAGTAAACAAAACGACAATTTCTATTTATTGAAAACCAGATTCAAACTTTTAAACAGGCATGATACCTACTGTAAAGTCCCCGGACAACTTCAGTAAAGTATTTACAGAAAAAATTTGAAAGAAATGGTTTAAATTTCTAATCCGAAATAAGATCTACTTAGATGACTAAAATACTTAATCTACTAGAAACCAAAGAGCTGAAACTTTAGTTGTGAAGCTTTTGTAAGGAAGAGCATTAGTAAGGGCAATATATTTGCAGTCTGTGTAAATACGTGCACAAATGAAGAAATCAATTCAAATCACCGCCAGGTCGAAAAATTCCAAATTCAATTCTCAAGCAATTGTTGTGTTGGCGTGCAGTAAACGTGCAGTCAACGGCCAAAGTCCTACACAGCAACAATGAATTTTGTCACCTTACTTTTTTGTTGTAAGAAAAATGTTTCATATTATTCCATAAAACTCCATGGTCAAAGGTCAATGCGTAACTCACAATAAATTTGTCAATGGATTTCAGTTTCTCTGATCATGGCATTTATGCGTCGCATGTACGCCCATGGTGATCTTCGTGAAATATCCTGCAAGTTTTTGAATTGTGATGCTGAGGAGTACAAGCCAGTTTGTGGAGGTTTGGATGTAGAGTCTTCTCAAGGGTTCGTTAACGAATGTGCATTGCATATTTATAACTGCCAACATGAAACGGGTGAGTATCGAATAACGTTTCTTGACGGCGCGCAATATGATTGTTGGACTTTTTTAACAGAATGGGTTGTTCAGACTGAGGTCGAGTGTGAAGTTGCCATTGCAGAGTCAGCTAGTGGATACATTAGCATCAACAAAGCAGATGAGGAACGATTGGCGATGTTATTCCTTTCGTCGGTCAATAAATAACGATTTACGATGTAGAAAAAAAGTATCTTTATAATAGATCGAGACCCCGGGCGTGTATCAGTCCCTCATAAGAAGAAACTTAATGTTTAACGGTTCTTTGTTCATGACCAGCAAAAAAAAATGTTGGTCCAAGCGAGTGTAGTGCCTATCTCAACCGTCGAACATCATATAAAATCCCAATAATTGGTGTCAAAATAAAGGTAAACTACAGAAAACGAACTACAAAAGACGTTTTTGCGTCAGAGAATCATAATGAGATGAAGCACAACGACAGTAAGGAAGCCATCAGCCAGCGGCCGGAAAATTAACTTTTCCAGTCGTAAATCTATATGAGATGCTGGAAAAGTTATTCGACACGTTGAGAAATTTGGTTGTTTTTGTCACTAGATCTGATGTTATCAAACGAACGAAGGGAGTTTGATAACCCCATCGCGTGACAAAAACACCAAAACTCCCAACTCGTTGCATTAAAAACTAGTTAGCGCCTGAGGATCATAAGTTGATATAAGTTTCGGCATTCTTCCCACTAGTGACAGGAAGCAAAGCAAATTATTGGAGTTACCGCACAAAAGGGAGATCCCTCGAGAGGCACCCAAAGCATGAACAAGTCCACTTTTCGCAGCGTCATTGCAGAAACTCATTTTTCCAAATCTTCAACTAGAAAGGCACGTCAAACCTTCCTACAAAACCCTTATTTTCTGCATGCGTGTCACTTGGGTGACATTCGAGGGGCCTTTTTTGCTCTGTTTTGTGTTTCGCTTTTTGTCAATATCGACGAGATGGATTTTCATATAATTTTTGCCACTTCTTTTGAACCATTAGCTGTAAATAAAAATCATGCCCTGACCAAATCTCGAACCTCCGACACCAATTCGGCTTATCAGGTAACCGTAGTGAGCCAATTTTTGAAGTGCAGTCTACTCAATCTTTCACAGATTTTTTTCTTCAAACAGTGGTTCACACTGTACACTTTTCGCAGCTGGTTTCAGAAAACGTTGTATGGAACACGTTAAAAAATTTAGTGCTTTTGTCACACTCCGTTCGTTTGATACACGAGTGTGCCATTATGAGCGCGGTCTCCCGGTCTATAAAGTCTTCACATCAAAACACGTCCAACGTATAGAATGTCAATTGACTGATTAAAGAATGGACGAAAATAAAAGTAGAAAAAACTGCGTTGTAACAACTTGTATTTACTGCATATCATCGTAACTAAATTCTACCAAAAGCGATTCAATTCAACAAGACAACAAGTACCTATCTACACAACGTAAACACACCGTAATTGCTTCTTGGTTATGTGGTAATCGATAAAAGTTAAAGTTAGTGAAATTTTAAGACATTAAATGGTGCACTGTGTAGCCCTTGTTGGATACAGCGGTCAAAATGGAAACGGTCACGGTGCGCGTAACATCCTTTTAATTTTGCAATAAAATTGCAACGCCACCCAAAACCCACTTTGATGGTTTCTCACGTGATTTCAAATTAAACGTCCAAATATAAGTGGAAGCTCGTGTCCTGTGAAGCAACAACAAACAAATTTAGTTTTCTGTTCAAGGAACGCAGACAATCAAAAATCATCTCACCTCGTCCTGTACACAGGGCACTCGTAAATGTTTTTCGTTTCCTGTTTGTCCTGTGTAATGGCTTTGATGTACACCACTGGCATCAATGGACACAAATCTTTTAATTTTGATATTCCAATGCAATTGTTTTCGACGTCCCATCGAGCACCTTCCATGTATAGACCATGAATGTATGCACCTTCTTTGGGTGAATTGCTAAAATACAAAAAGATTCGTTTTCCACGCAAGAATACAGACACTTAAATATGGAATATACCTAAAGTCCTCGATCGTTTTTCCTGTAACTTCAACACTCAAACACATCTTGTCCAATGGCCATTCGTTCTTTCGTGCTGTTGTCTGCATGATTGCTGTCAGGAAACTTTGTGGATTGAAAAATGCAGCCAACCAGACAGTGGTGGGAATCGTAAAGTCCATTATCCAACTATCAAGTTCTTTCTGTCTCAAAATCAAATTAGCAATCCATGACTGAAGTCCCAACAGACTCGCATACGCCAGCTTCGTCCAACGATCCGGTACTTTATCATACAATAAACATGAATCGAGAGCTTCCATGTCAGCAGTGATACTTAGTTCTCCTTTCAGGCCCAACAGAAGTTCTCTTAACGATCTCCGGATCTCAATTACAAGTAAGTTCATTCGTTCACACTCCTGCAGCGCAACAACTACGAATGGTGTTCGCTCTTCGACTCGTGCCAGAATCTCGTTCATATTGAATTCGTCCGGCAATTTGTCTTGGAATTCCTCAATCATTTGTTTCACGGAGTCTTCGTGTGTCATACCACCATCGGTTGCACTATTGGACATTGGTTGAAGTTCTGAAATCGTTTTCAACAGAGCGTCGGATAATGATGTCAAAAATCCAATCTCTGAATTAGGGTGCATTCCATATAGATTCGGTGACTCCATCGGCAAACAGCTGTTGATATGCTGATGATATCCTGCATAATCGAGGTTCGGCGGAGCTTCGAAGCCTTTGCAAAATGACAAATCACCATCGACTAGTTCCGGTTGCATAAATTCTTCCAAATAAGTTCGACAGAGACGTCGATCAAAATCGTCGGTTATGTGTCCGCCGTACATAATTTCACCGAAAAGATAGCGAAGGTCTTCCCATGGTACGTTTTTGTTGCCTTCAAGATAATTGAACAGAACATAAACGCTAATTGTCAGATCACCAACATTGAATGGGTAAATGATGTTCCATCCTTGGGGTCCAAATTTACGTCTTTCGGCCACAACTGAATGAAAGTAACAGAGAGCGAATAGAATGGATTTGAATTCGGCTTCTTTGGAACACATTTCCATTGTTTCCTGGTTGAAGTTGTCCTAAAGAGAAATTGGCAAAAGAATGGGTAAATTGTGGAGCACTCAATCGACCCCAGAAAGTGTTACAAACCAATGCTTTGTGAAGATTTGCCTTCATACCAGTTGGAGTTTCATTTGTTATCTTAATCGACGACTCCAATATACCTTGCGGTATGATGTGATGCTCATCGGACGGTGCCGGCTCAGCACTGATAAAAAGTCGAAAATTTTCATGAGATGTTTCGGCGATTTGTTCTATTTTCTTTTCCAATTTCGGTAGCCATCTAGCAACCAAGTGAATATTTTGTAGAATAACCCAATGTCCTTGACGAGATGCAACATTCAGGGCGTTCTCAGCTACCCGTTCCTGACCCTGGCCAAGCGAAACGTTATGGAAATTGTTGTGGTCCGACGAAAAGTGCAATTTTCTTCCTAGACGCTCCACATCGCTCAGAGGATCCACGCCTGGCGATAGTATAAAAAGCACCGGTGTTACAGCACTCGTTTCTTGGTACGAGTCAGCAAACGAAATCATTCTCGATTGCACGAATTGTTTTCCCATTATGTCTTCAACGCACACATGAGCTGCATAGATCATTCGATCGGGTCTCAATGTTCTGATTATGCAGAGCTTTTGGAATGGAGTTCGATTTTTCCATTCACCCGGCAACTTGATTCGTTCCGGCGATTCACATTCAATAAACAATTTCCACCGTTTCGTTGACTGTTCCAAGTCCTTATCGATACCTCGATAACTGTCGATCATGGACAACATTCTCAGTCCACCCCACAATTTGTTCGACAGAAAGTCGAAAGGAGACGAAACTGCTGGTATGTGAGGCGGAAATCGCAGAAGGAAATCTATTTCTTTGGCCGATATTTCGTCCTTGTGAACCAAAATCTGTAAGACCATTTGGGTCATGAACACAAGTTTGTCTTTTTCGAATAAGCCACGGCACGTGTACATGAATATTGCATGAGTTATGTTATTGATCAGAGACTTCACCCTGTCGCGGACATTATTTGCTATGGGTGTGTTAGCAATGGCTTTCTTGAAGACTGTAATGAAAGCCTTCAACGAAAACTGGTACATTTTGTTGATTTTAACAAGGTCGTTTAGAATGAAGTAAAGTATTGACGATCTCTCTGCGGCAGGACGATAATGTTCCTGTGATTAGAAATAAACTTTCAATATAAAAAACCTTCCAGATCAAAGGATACAAAATGTACCCTTGCTGCGTCCAATTTGAGTGAAGTTATTCTAGACTCAGTCACTTTCAATTCAATTTCAGCGGCAGTTTTTTTCGTTTTCTCCAAATTAAGGACCAACGACGGGTCATCAAGCACATTTTCACCTGCTGAAGACAATCGAGCTAAAAGGTCGTCTTCAAGCGATTTCAAAGATATTTTGAATGAATTCTGCTGCATAGTAAGATCGGTTTTGGATTTCTCCAAATCGGGACGATCGGCTTTAACAACTTCAGCTGTCAGCATCTCTTCAAGCCTGCAATTGATATTCGTTCGTAAAAGACAAACAGAAAACTCAACGAGATGCTCATCGTACCCGTCTCTGGTAACGGTGAAGTTGATCAAAGTTGTTTGGGCTTGCATTTCTGGCTTATAGTGTGGATTCGCCAGTTTCGTTTGTAAAATCAGTTTAAAATTGGGATTGAAGTCCACTTCTTTGTCGCCAATTTTGATGGCTTTTCCCTTCTTTATTAACGTACGACTGAGTAGGGTATCCAAGACGGCGTCCACAGATTCTCCGATATTTTCTATCAAAACCACATCACCAGCTGGGATAGCCTTTTCAATTATGTCCAGATATTTCTTTTGAGTCAATTGAACGATAATGACATTGGCTCCATATTTCTGCTTGATCCATTTGAGACCTTGCCTAATATTCGAATGGAAAATTTCAAATTTTTAGCCTACAGATAAAAACCTTTCTTCATACAGTTGCGGATCGATTATCAGTGGCCATCGCATCGAATTGATCAAAATAATTGCATTCTCCGTTGACATTCGGTCACTTGGAAGGCCTTCATTGTTCCATAAAGCAATCTGTGCATCATCACAAATCAAATCCAACGGATCAATGCCATCGGTGTGAGGAATTTCGGGCTGACAAGGACAAAGAAACAAATTTTAAAATACCAAGCACCCCATCACCATCCTTTATTTCACCTTCAAATCCCGAAATGTTGGCTTCCATAATTTATCGATTAAATAAGTTCGATACGGACGAGTGAAACTACCTACGTACGAAACAAAACAGGCGATGAGTAATACGTCGCCAGGGAGCTTTGTCACTTGGTTCCGTAATCTGCAAGTTCACAGAGATGATCGTGAAAATGACGTTTTAATACAATTATTGGAAAAGAAAAATCACTTCTCAACAGAATGATGCCAACGGACTGCTTCCGATCCCAAACCATTGACGAGTCTATGAGCCAGATCAATTGTAAAGGTTGTCTTATCGGTTTCCTGTTGATATCGTGTTTTTTCAGACATGGCAAAATCGAATTCAGCCTTAATTGCCGACAGCTTTTCCTCGATGGCCTTCAATTAAATATGCAAATTTCATTGAAGACTTCGTGCGGCGAGCAGCTTAGAAACGTTTTACCATAATTTTCTTATTGAAAAAGTCCATTTTCTCCTGCGCACCTTTCAATTCTAACTGTGCATCTCGTAGAGCTTTTTGTTTCGGTCCGACAATCAAGTAGACGTTATGGAATCGGTAGATGTTAATCACCCAGGCGCAAAGACCACTTGCAGCTGATGATTTGGCTAGAATTTTTTGTGGATCGAATTCATGGTCCTGTAAAGAAATTTCTCGCCGAAATACATCGATTTTTTGTTCGAGAATTTCAAAATTTCCTACATCAAGGTACGGCTTCAATGCCGTAATAACTTTCGTCGGAATGTGTTCCTTGTCGAATCTAATCAATTGATGAAGGAACTTGTCTACTGCGCCCATCATTTGCTAAAGAAAATTTCGGGTTCATCTAACCGAAGCAACCCACTTAAACCATTCTCAACATTACCTTGCAAGCTTTCCACGATCGATCTCTAGGCAATTTACTTTTCGATGAGAATAACACAAGCACTGCAGCACATACATTTATTACAGCTTGTGGTGGTGTTCCGAAAGACTTGAGTTCGGTGATATTATTCTTGTTCAATGTATTAAGGGCGTCTTGAGCTGCAACAAGCATTGGTTCAGCTTTATGCAAATCTTCTTCACACAATTTTGCTTTCAATGAAACATCCTCTTCGATGATCCGGATCTTTCTTTCTTCGGAAGCAGCTGAAGTGGGAATCAAGTGAGTTTTGATTGTGTGAATGAGTCTGTTTTCGTGATGTGACTACAAAACTCACCTATGCTCTTCTCCTTTTGAACAATTTCATTTTCTGAACTAACCACAACGATTAGCTTATCAGCAGCCTCATTTTTTACACTCAATTGGATCTCTTGTTCAGCCAGAACACGCTTCAGACTGTCAACCTGATCGGCACAAATGGCTAGCCTCACTAAGCCATTTTCCAATCTTTTTATTTTCTGATGCGTTTCTGCGGTTTTATTGGTCAACAATTTCGAGTACAAGGAAATCAATTCCAAGAACGACTTGGGAGTGGTGTAGTTATACCTGCGCTCGTTAATCAAATACGTTTTGGATGTTTCGTTTACCGTCGAGAAAACGTATGCCATAAAAGATGACACCGACTCTACGATTTCATTCTGTAAGGTAAACTTCAATTGAGAAAAAACCGTCACGAAGAATAAAGAATCATGATTTGCATACCGGTAGCACTTCCAATTCGGCTAGAAATTGTTTCGATACAGACTCAAGCGCAGATCGTGGCCATTCATGGAACCAATCGATTTGTGTGCAATTAACTAACGCAGGGAATTTTCTAGCTCGTCGTCGAAGTTTTTCTCCAACAGGCGAAAAGCACAGCACAATCTAAAAGCAACATCAGAGACTTATACTCATGAACAATTGCCTCTATTCTCTGCATTTTGTTTACCTTCAACATTTTTCTAACTTTATCCACAAAATGTTTCCAACAATTCTCTTTCGTGTCCAACACACCACACTGTTTGACTTCATTCCTAACCGCATTAACAATGGTATCGATCTCCTCTTCTGTAAACAAGTCTGGTATTTCACCGGAAGCCAACAGATCGTTGATAAGAACTAGAAACGTTTCGTCCGTAACCTGAGCATCAGTTATCAAGAACATTGAGTTGATGTTTTTAACACCGACTTTCATGAACAGAGCACTGATGTCCGCTTTTAAATCGCCGATCCCATAACCCCGGCGAATCTGTATCTGATAAACACTCAATGTCGAAATATAAGCAGCTAGTCGAGCCAGTGACTGCTTCCCTGAACCACCTACGCCGATTAATAAAGCGTTACCCCGTGGACCTTCTAAGATTCTACTTATGCGGCACACATGCGCCATTGCATCCTCAAACATCACCAAATTCATGTAGCCCACTATCTCGTTGTATCCTTGTTGCGCTTCCTTTAAAACATCCGACATCGTCGACCATTGTTTCACAGCCATGTATTTAGGATCACCTAATCCATCGGCGAAATGACAGTAAAGCAACGGCTCTTTGAATATCTTATGGTCATCCATGTCTTCCATGACTTTTTTGAATGTTTCGCGGAAAATTTTCCGAAAGTTTTCAGCATCTGCGTCATTCACCATTTTATCACCGTACACGCGATACGCCTCATGTACGTACAGTCGACATAGATCTTCCGGTTCGGGGCAAGTTTCTTTGTTCGAATACAAAATTCCCTGGTAAATGTTATTTAA
>JANTFA010014453.1:2101-16145 GCA_026413405.1 Phytosciara flavipes | reverse complement strand
AAGTCTATAATTCCTTGAATCTTCTTTATGTATAAGGATTCTATGCCTTTGATAAATCGATTCTATCTGATTGATGCCTCAGCGATGAAGCTCAACCACGGTAACTATGAAATGAACAAACCTTCTCTATATATTATTCGAACATTAAATTATACATGCTAGACATTTAGGTAACAGAATATAATATGCATGTACCTGGGTGTACTAAATTATAGCCTTCATCCCATTAATAAACTTGTTTTCATATTTGTTATTTACAGTTTGACGATGGTGAAAAAAAATGTCATTAATTTTCTGTCTTAATAAGGAAGTAATGTACGCCCTCTGCAGAATGACAGAATGCTGTTTGTATTAGCTATTAGTGTACAGTCGATGTGTATATGTGGGTTAATTAGATTTTTATATTTTCCTCACACCACACCGCACCGGTAAAGTGGCCTAGCATTCGAGAGTGTAAAAAAAAGAGCCAGCAAATCTTATCGCTTCTAAAATCGCAACAGTTTCGATTATTATTAGCGGTAATATTTACACCAGAACATAATATTCTCTTTTCACTAATTACAACAGAGTGGACATTTGGGTTGAGTAAAGAACTGAAATGGTAATGGAAGGAAAAAGTTAATAAAAGCGAGAAGCTTATACGCGCAACAGAATTTACATAGTTTGTGGTATACGATGGATTTACTTTTGATACAAAATGCTTTGACCGCTCCCCCATGCGGAAAGTTTTCATTACATGTACATGAGCCCCCGTGGAAAGTAGTCATGTTTGACCCGGCCGCGGAAGGTGTTCATTACAAATGTACATGTCGTCGGATGCTGGAAGCAACCTATTGAAGTGTGCGGTGAAAAATTTGACATCCCGTGTTTCATTTTTGATTAAAAATGATAATTTTATGCTCGAAAGACGGTTTTTGGAATCTTATTTTATAACGTGACTGAAAGTAGGGTGATGGGATTGCCTGCACTATATCAGAAAAACCAGAATTTTCACTGAGAGAATCTGAGACGATGTTGAGACGACGCCATATCCGTAACTGTGAACTGTGACCATAGCCCGAGCATACAAATTTGGAAGCAAATTTTGGTACATAAATGACCGCGTGACGCGCGAGCCTTGCCTGTTTGGATGATCTCCTGAGAAGATGTCGTGACGAAGCCATAGCCATAATTCGAGCCCACTATGAATGTCGACCACTTGAACACACTCACTATAATGTGGTAAGGGGGCGGATAGAAGCTGCATGTCATTCATTTGCATTGTTGCGGAATGATTGGAAGGTGTCGCAGGTAATTCGGACGCGCAACAACTTGAATCTACATCTTACAACGAAACACGGAAATACAGCATCAGTACAATAATAAAACAATTAACCTGTCACAGACAGCGATGAGCATACAAACAGCATTTTCATTGGGTCTATTACTTCTTTTGTCTAAAATATTTTCGTAATATTGATTTCAAATCTTGTACTTCAATTCTTTCAACATTTATTTGGTATAATAGAGACCAGATAACACGTAGATTTTCATTTATTCATTTATCATTAGATGTGTTATGTTTGAGAGGTGCGCAAGGTGAATGGTTTAGCTATATTGACAATTTAACTCAGTTGTTAGTCCAGCTGGCAGTCGAGCGACGCAGCTGCTGTTGGTGGTCATCAGTAGCACACTGTGGCTTGCAGCAAACTAGAATGAACGAGGACCGTAAGAGGAATCAATCAATGACGAAGTTGACGATTGATTAGTCCTAAACCTGCGTGATCGCTATTACGAAAATGACAGTGTGTACAACGTACACTGGTAGGATTTGTACGACCGAATGTGTACAAGTTTTGAAGCTATTCTTGAGTGCTTTAGCTCTTCATGTAAAGTCTGAGCCTGAGTCTACGTTGGATGCTGGAAAAAATTCATCAATTCGGGAAAATTTATGGGACTCGCGAACTCACTTGTGTGTTTAAAGCAACTCGCTCTGAAAATTGTTATTTTCAATCGTGTCGTTGCATACGTCGCCTTCGACACAGATATGCAGACTCTACATTTGACAAATAGCAAATCTCAAAGCTTGTTGCTTAATATGCTCAACTCGTGTTCTCGAAATTGTTCCTCACGTAATGAGTGCTTTTCTCCGCATCCATACTATTAGTTTGTATACGCTTTGGCATCATATATTTTGCCATACAATATACCACATTAACCGGAAGTCGTTGCTTAGTTTTTGTCGTTGTTGCTGTCGATAATAAATGATGAACCGTTTCTGGAAGCTTGCTGACGGTGTCAAATTGAATTTATTAGAGACACAAACTGTAAAACAGGAAATGTTCTTCAACTCTGTACCTTCGGTTTAGTTGTTTGTTATACACATTGCACAAAAAGAATGAGAAAGAAAAACTTTTCAAAATGGATTTACGTTTCGTGAATCATAAGTTTTTCCATACTAAAGTTGAAATTAGTTTATTTTCTATGTGGAAATGCAAGTTCTACGGACAGTCTGACTTAATTATATTAAACAGCAAAAAAATATAAGAAAATTCCTAGTGCTTCCTTAGTTAACATACAAGTATGCAAACTCAGGTTATCGTTTCGTATACTGGCAACTTTACTCAATTTCTTAATTTGTATCCGGTTTATTTCATTTTTAGATTATTTTGAACAAGTTGGGTGAGTCATTAAATTAACTTTGGCTGAAACTTTTTCAGTCGAATTTCAGTGGACACGAGTATGAAGCGATGTAGCTTGTATCATCAGTTTAATCACTTGCAGCCACATCTTGCTTCAATATTTCCGATGTAATCAATCTATGATTAAAAATTCCAGCTCTATCAAATAATCAAATACTTCGTTTAAAACAAGGAGTACAAACAGAAAGATCAAAGTTGAGTGCTCGTTTTTCTAGTCAGAAAATTTTCGATTTGGCCCTGCCGTGGGAAAATCCAGGTACTTTTTAAAAGAAATAGTCTCACCAACCCTGAATCGATTTCGGTAAACGTTTTTTTACCCGAAAGGTTATATATACGACGAGTAGTTTGAGTCATGTATGAGGTCGGTAGTCCAAAATCTCAGGAAGAGATAATGTCAGTTTACATTGAATACTGCGAAAGTAATTTATTACATAACACATTCACTTGGAGTCTGAAATCGAACAATAGGAAGACAATCGTGTTCCTGGAAAAAATTTCAACACAATTTTGGCACATTCCAAGTGTGTGGCACAGATAAAACATATATCTTGTGAGTACAAAACAAACGCAAATCTTTTCTATGTTAGTGCTTGACGCTAGAGTGCTATCAAAACACATTTTATAGCTCACACAGTTGAAGAAGTTTGTAACTTTAACCAACTTTGAAACAAAAGCAAAGAAACAAAACTAACGAAACCAATAGTTGACAATGTTAATCAATTCGTATCTTTTCTCATGCCTTTACTCTTACATTTTTAACACGTCGATTTCGAACCCCGGAGTAAGGGCAAACCTTCTGGAGTCATCCCTAGATGCCAAATCAGCATTTAAAAAAATTCCGTCTGTCAGTCTGTTTGTCATCACGATAACTTGAGGACTTGAGGAATCTTGATGGGACTTTTTTCCTCGATTTGTTTTCGAAAAAGCCAGGCTAAGTGACTGTTTTTCGTGAAGTGAGAAAATGGCCGTCATCTTGATTTTTAGTGTTTTCTGTCTAAATCACAAGTAAATGTCACCTTGCTTTGATGAATTTTTCATAGAGTTCAGTTCAATCAGACTTCGAACGGGGCTTTCGAAATTACTGTAAGCAATTTTAACAAATGATGAGTTTAAATAAATTGATTTAAAGTTCAGAGCAGTTCTATGGACTAACCAAATGCCGTGCTCTAAAAGTACGGGTCACCATTTTATGTTTTCACAGGCAATGTAGCTTTCTAGCAAACTCTAACTCACAGAGTTTGTTCACATATGTGGTTAGAAAGATCAAAATCGGACAGAGTCAAAAACGAAAGAAACGAATGGTTTGCTAAAGTCTACTCCACGATGAAAGCAATGTGGCAGAAAAGTTCTTTCGATTGACATCCCTAAAGCGAGCAAAAGGGGAAGACCAAAGCACAGTTGGGCCAGCCAAATACGACAGCGACACAAGCGATTCGGGCTAACACAAGAAGAGAAGGAGGAAATCGCGAAATCCGTAACACGATCAATGAGAAACTATAAATTAAAAATTTAAACGCTGACCCTGAAAGTCAAAATGACTAGAAAATCAGGAAAATTTTTTGCAAAGATAAAAAGAAAGCAAAGAAGAAGAAGTCGTGTATTCTGAAGATACTCTGTCCGATTTCGATTTTATTTACAATTCTGTAAACGAACTCCGTGCAGTTGCAAGTTGCAAGAAAGCTGCCTCGGAACAGAACATAATTGTAATGAAGTCGATTAGTATTGAATTCAGAAGTAAGCAAGATTACATTGCATTCTCAACAGTGCTGGTGGACCTTGAAACTCAACCATCAAAACGAAATGTCGATGATGTTTTCACGCTTTTCGTAGACGGAAAGTATAGTAAGTCAATTGAATTATTGAACTTGCTAGGTTCATTTGATCCAAATTTTATCATCAATTTGAGCTGAAATCTTTTACTTTACCAGTTGAAACATATAATTTCATTCCGCTCCGCACCCGTGTACCGAACGTGCATGCAATACATAACGATACGATTTTATTTACAAGGATTGATGTTGATAAGATCACTTCAGAAATATTATAATTTCTTCACACGTCGTGTGGAGGCGGTAGATTTTCTTTTTGAAGGGAAGAAAAAAAATCCTAAATGAGAGTCCTTTGAAACATTCATACAAACATGTAAAGTTAAACAGTTAGTGTCAGCTAAGATCTTTTTACGTGAGTTCACTGAAAAATGAACAAGAGGTGTACTTCTATAGCTGCTGTCTGTATGTACAGACGAATATGCCCGGAATGTAGGTACGTATTCATATAAAAGGATGTGTACAAATTTGCGCAATCATATATAAAGCATGAGATCCGATTTTGTGTAAAAGAACATTTTTCTTTTAAGTAATTTGGCGGCTTATTTTTATGCTGTGCATTGTATTCAAGAGGTAGTGATGATGGGATAAAAAGAGAACTTTTCAATTCATTCAAAATCAACAGGGCTATTAATTTTCATTCGAACCTAGTTTTCCTTTGACAAAGCCATCTTTTGATTTCAAGAATTCCACGAAAGGTTGACAAAATCTTCATTACCCTAGTCGATTTCATTTAATCATAATTTTTCTTTGGCTAGACATCCCAACTTATTTGTTGGATCGGGAACGTTGTCGTTAGTTGATTAACTTGGAATTAAATTGAAAAGTCCTTTTCATGATAAAAGGCTAACAAAACGAAAAACGTATTGATGTAATTGCGAAATCGAAATAGATTGTGTATGCCCTCATTTCAGAGGTCTTCTCATTTTCTTAATTGACTTTAAACCCCACTCCCTCTTTTTTCTCCTTGTGTCTCTAAATTTGAAAGTATGAAATGCTCCAATTTAATTCAGGGAAACCGAAGGTAACTTTGATTCTGCCACAGGAAAAATGTGCATTCGCGTTGAATGTGCTGACTTTAAAGTGAGTCAGTTTGGGGTTCGAACCCCGCTGTAGACATTGTAGACATTGCCCTATTTTAACGTAGAGCTTCATTTAAAAAAGTTAGGAATTCTCGCTGATTTCTCGTTCCTCAATGACTCAGGTTATCGTAATAATTGAAGCCGACATCTATACGAATGGTGTAAACAATGTCTAAGTTCGCGGTAGATTTGAAATTACCAAGGGTATGTATGGATGCTTAGGTGCAGGAGAATCAGTTTTCATGTACTCCAGTCCAAGATGAAAGACTGTTCACCCATCCGAACTAAAATGAACCTACCATTTCGACGAATGATGGGAATGGTTACCAATCCGAGGTGTGCTAAGAAGCTATTTCATTTCGATCTTATCAACAATGATCGGTGCAAATGAATCTAATGATCCAAGTTGACACGTATAAAGCAATGCTTAAGCTAAAACGATTGAAGTAATAGATTTGAAATTTCGAAAATGCTTTGATAAATAATAGACCAAAATGAAAGAACTACTGATATGCTTACCGTCTGTGCCCGGTTACTCTTTACGTACTGTGGTAAGTCGAAAATAAACACATTTATTACACAACAGTGTCAGACTTATTGCTGTAAAAATGTGCTAAGAAACTAGTCGCAGTGAGATCGCAGTTAGCTTTCAACAGTCTCGTTGTCAAGTATTATATTTCAGGCTTCTATGTGCCCCATATGGAAATGACCATAGCCCTGATACTAGCATGAACATAAGAAATATTCGGAGGCTTAAGTGATCATAATAGGCGTTTCATTTCTTTCGTACAGACAAGAGTCGTGTTTATTTTGTGTGAGTGAAAACACACACACATGCAAACGTACACGCATACATGTATGCAATTTGGAGGCTTTTTTGACGTTCCAAATTTGAGTGTTCATGCTAGTAAGCAGGGCTATGAAATGACTCATTAAATGATGATACTGGGAGCGGTGGAAGTAATTCATCACTTGAGTTCAATTTGCTATGTTTGCGAACTCTTTGCGTTTTGAGAAACTAGGTATGGAGACCATTATTTTGTGTAGTTGCATACCTTCCCTCCGGCTCCTACACTTGCCAAAATAACAGTCTCCATACCGAGTTTCTCGAAACGCACTCGTGAGTTCATCTCTTATCACAAATGGATCTTTCATGTAATGAATTACTTCCATAGCACCCAATGTAATCTACTATTCCTTCCCGTTTTTGAGTTTCTATGATATTGAACAAATAATATTCCATTTAGCAATCGAGAGGAACAAAATGCAGCTACTGTGTCATTTAAAAGTAACTGCAACAAAATTAGATGGTGCTCTGCTCAGAAAAATAGTAGATTTCGCATCATCATCGTTGCATTTCCCACATGTTATTAATATTTCCTAATATCCTCATTTTGGATGATTCTGACGGATGTTGCTCCCAAGATGTGGGTAGAAATAAGCAAACGTAAGGCATGTATGTACATGAAGTACGTATATTATGCTCTACGTTTACTAACTTGCCCTCGATTATGATGCTTCGGAATAATTGAAAATTTAAGAGCAACATTTTGATATGACAATGACAAATATAAAACATCAAATGGTTTAATGAAAATTCAAATTTTTCCTTTTATTTGAGTTGGATATCAATATTTCAACAGTAGAATTGATCGTTAATGAGTGAAATGGTTTCAAACTAAAAAAAAGCCGAAGTTTCCATTTCTTTGACTGAATCCTGCTAAATTCATCTCATGTTATGTGAAGCACCATCATACCATTCATACCCGACGTTTACTGTACATATCTGTAATATGCATATGGGATGTATGCGTCAAGAACCTTTTTATCAGTGTGAATTGTACTTTTCAGAAACAGCTCATCATTTGTTATAGATAGCGATGATAAAAATAAACGAATTACTACACCAAGTGTTTCCTTATATAATAATGAAATGTGTGGCTGAACTAATGAAGTACAAGATTTTGCATCGACCTCTAGACTATGTTGTGAACAATTCAATTAATAGATTTCATACGAAGAGTGTAAAGTCTGCTGATGAAGATACTGAATGGTTAATGTGATATTCGTTTTAACTCTATGTAACAGGACCGGACTGGCTACTGATGGACGCTCTTGTGAAAGGCAATAAAAAGCGCTTGGAATGTAGCAGAAGGCGCTACCAAGTCGCCATACATGGCCAGTCCGCGCCTGATGTCCTAATTAGGACAACAACAAAAATTTCATGGGAGCCCTGTCATTTTCCGTTCTTTTGTGAATTTTCTTTTCGATTTCCACAATTACAACGGTTAAAGGGAATGCACAAATACTTTCCAAATGCTCGAATTAATAAAAAAATCAACGAGAGATTATCAAACGTATTACAACACGTCATTATAATTCAATTCAAAGAAGCATAAAGGTCACAAGGTTACAATTCCAACGAAAACTGCAAGCTTCACCGAGTGCATGTTCTCTCAACCGTGCAGCCATAATATTAAATGAAGTTTATTCAACTACATTTTTGAAGAAAATATTTCTTTTAACATTAGTTTGTCCTTGACGACCATTCGACCCAAAAATGATTTGATTTTTATTTATATGTCTGTCTGTGCATTTGAAATTACCTCAATTATTCATTCATTAAAAACCCCCACAACATAACATTTTTCTGTATACGAGAGAAAAACACACGTTTGTGTTTATGACGTCATTAAATTAAAGCCAATGCAATACAACCACTCCATACAATATTCCCCCATTTGAAGGTATATCTGAATGACGGTAAAATGTAATCGATATTCATGGTTATGATACGCTGAAGCCTAATCGATGCGTTTTTTTTATTTTGAAAAGTTGGGTCATTAAAAATCAACAAACGATTGTGATATTGTAACATCAAAGAACGAGAGGCATGAGTATACTCACATTGGATATGCAGCGAGCAAATTCCTGGAACCGCTGACCAGATACATTTACATATACGGGCAACAACGGGCCGACTCTACTGTCGTGTTCTTTGCTTCTTTTATTATTGTTGTATCCTTCATAAGGAAAAAATGGACACAAACCAAATGAACCATCAAATTTTGTTTCACATTTCAAAACACAGTGCCATTTAATATGAAAAAATAAAATTTCTGGTAACGCTCGTCGAGGAACAGAATATTTTTATAACACAAAACACCACACACGTAACTTTTATATGAGACACAATAAGAAAACGCGATTTTTTTTCTCGCTGCTTCTTCTAGCGCCTTGTTTTAAGTAACTCAACAATTTTATTGATCAAATACGGAATCATAAAAGCGCGACGACTTTGAGGTAACACTTAGTTTTCATTTTACTGATAACAAAATCATAAAAACGGGGGGCTTGTACACAACGAAAATCCAGGAGTTGTAGTCAAAGGAAAACTTTTTTGTTTTATAATATTCTAAGGTTAAACTCCGATGGCATAAAAACGACCGACTTTCACACTAATTCGAAAACAAATGCACGGCAAGTAATGGAAATGTGTGTAATGGAAAATCATTTCCCAACCATAGCTTTATGTACAACAGCCGTGTGTCGTTGTGTTTCGGAATTTTCATAGCGAACTTTTACGATTTGTGTATATTATGTATTGGATGTTGGTGGTGAGCATGTCGCCGCAATGTTCATATACCCGACCAGGTTGTCTTTTACAGAACAGCTAAATGGGTAATTAGTACGTGAACAATGAGTGAATTATAAGAAAAATGAAATTTCATTTGAATTTTCGTAATCAGACTTAGTCATGAAATTCAATTTTTCTTATAATTCGCTAATTGCGCATGTCCGCTTTCTGCATTTAGCTGTTCTCTGTCGCGTTCTTTTCCTTCCTTATTTTGGTTGAGTATTCAAACGGTGGGTTTCGGTTCTCAGAACAAGAGACAACATAGAGCAATGACACTAACATTACTGAGAGTGTAAAACGGAATCGGGCTGGGTGTTTTTTCATTGAAGGAAAAAATTCTCGGTACGCACAACTCTAATTTTTTGTTTGGCATGACGTTACTTTTATGGTAGTGTACAACACACATATAGGAAAGCACATTTTGCGCGCCTATGTAACACTGGGTTGTGTATTTCAGTTGCTCGGTTAAGAGCTTTTTAATTTCATTCATCACTTCTGTGTGTGCGTATACGATTTTCGTTTATGTCTTTTGTTGGACTATGTTAACAATAGAGAATCTTGAAGCAATTTACTGTTGTGTTTATTCTCTCATACTCCAATTGATATATATCATGTGTAAGGGATGTGGGTGATAAAAAAAAAGTCATTCTAAGATTTACGGAATTAGTCATATTGGTCCAATAGACACGGAACTAATCCTTGTATACCCAGGGCTTTGCCAGTGAGTTTATCCTCGTACGAAGATTAGCGTTGCCAAGAATGATTGGATGACTCACGGGTAAAACAACTCAAGGAACAATGACAAATGTAGTTGCTGTTTGGATTTGAAAGTAGAATATTAATGTAGCCTGGTTGCTATAGGCATGTGTTTACAAATGGAGTAGATATGGGTGAAGGTTAATTCAATATAAAAGTAATGAGTTGTATACGGGGCGAAAGTCCCAAACTTTGTCGTATAAGTTGTGGCAACCGACAACTTACTTTTAGTGAATAGCCTACTTTCATATTACTAGTGCTACGTTAGTGTGAGCACCGTGACGCAAGTCCTATATTACAAGGCACTAAGGACCATTGCTCTTCGTTAGTGTGAAATTTCTTGACTTTGGCCCCAGATGCCGCAAACGTATTTTTCTCTTAATCTAGGCATCCATAGGAGTTCAACGCAGTATTACACGTAAAAATGAGATAACTGAGATTTCCAACGTTACTGTTTATAGTTCGTTCTTTCGTTAGTTAATTCAAATGAAAAATTGGTAGCAACCAGGGCCGAACTGGCTAGTGATAGGCGCTCTTGTGAAATGCAATGGGAAGTGTTCCGTTCGTAATGTAGCGAAAGGCGCTTGAGTTAAAGAAAAGGCGCCAAAAGACACATCTGAATGGCGCCAATACAGCAAATTGAATGAGTTCATAAAAGCGCACTTGTGATTTTCCAAGTCGCTCTATATGGCCAGTCCGGCACTGGTAGCAACTCCTAAACGTTTTTGCCTTAAATTTTGACTAAAGGTCACTTCGTACTCGAGATTATGAAAAATGCGACTTGAAAAATAGGTTAATCTCTTACTTCTTTAGCTTATTCTTTCTGCTATTCATAAATCAGACAACACAACTGATCTCATTGTTGACTATGTCGTTGCTGTCGAAACCAGATGACTAGACTAGACTAATGGAAATAGCTGGCAGCTCACCCTCTCGTTCAATTAAATCGCTTCGTTTGAACAGAGTTTCGTACTGAACTCTTAATAAAATTTTTATTTTCTAATTTCGACTACAAACTGATTGAAATGCTTACGGTGCAGCACATATCTTTCCATTGAACACTCTACCGATGGGACAGTCTCTCAATGTTGAATACAATTTTCTCGCAGCATCATATTTACAATCGTAGTAGCGTTTATTGTCCGGCGTATATGCAAATTGTCCCTCCGCCTTGCAAATGAATGTGCATGTAACAGGAAAGACATTCAAATTAGCTTTTGTTCCTGTAGGACATTGGAATATCAACGGCTGCTCCGACTTTTCAAGGCACATAGCAACGTATTGCTTGTTCTTGTAGAATGGTAAAATAATATTTTGGTAAGGTTTTCCTTTGCAGTCTGATGCGGTAACACACTTTGATGGAACGCTAGTGTACAAACAGAATTCCTTAGATTCCGAATTGGGATCGAATACGTAGCCCGGTGGGCAAAGTATTGTCTCCGCTTTGATTTCGTCACCTTCCTTGTAACAATTGTAGTAAATTTTACAGTTGACTTGAAAAAAAAAGACATGAAAATTATGCGGATTGGTTGGAGGACGATGGATCTTATTGTGAAAACTTACAAGGGTCTGGATAATTGCCATTATTTGTACACACGAACTGTGGATCAACAGCAGTGCATCCTTCTGGGGGTGTTGGTGAACATTTCGCTGATCCTTGCGTAGTGGAAACACAATACGGTTTGTCTGTAGGGCATGGGACGGGAAATCCTGAAGTACTGCTGGTACAAGTCTGTTATGATTGCCATTAATAAATTTTTTGAATGCAAAACACCTCTTGCAATGTAAAACATACCACCACCGCATCAGCCTCACAAGCTGGAGTTTGATCTGAATTGCAATATGATTTTCCGACTTTGTTTGCAGCATCACAGACAACGTCGGGACCGACAGGATCTCTTACTGAGATACCTCCAACAGCCACGCGTCCACTAATCACTCGTCCAGCAGTTCGAATTTCTGCCCAGCTCAATTGTAAAGCACACAGCGAGAACTTGTAAACGATTTTGTCATTTCTTTAGTTGCCTTTTGATAATGAATTGAACTTACCGCGAGCACGACCAAGAACTTCATGTTGTTGTTTTGAAAAGAGACAATCCAACACAGAATAATTTAACATCTGAATGAGAGTACCGTTTTATAGTTTTTCTTTTTCGCAGAAACTATTGGGTTTGACTATGGCAAATATTGACTCTATTTCTAGATATTTGCATATATATTCCGGGAAGAAGACAGTGAAGAAGATAATGAATACGTGTAAGGAGCCATTCACAAATTACGCATGCACCTATCGGGAGAGGGAGGGTCCTCGAAAAGCGCGTGGAAACATGCATGGGGGGAGGAGATTCAGATGAAAGCGTGCGTACTGTTTTTTCAAACCAATAATTAATAAACGTTTAGACAGATTGGACTCAATGTTTTTTTTTTAATCTTAAATTACATAACTCGGAGGTTCTTCTTCTTAGTCTGAAAATTCCCCCATCCACGGTCACTTTTGGAAGCCAACCTATTCGACGTTTCAGCGAGCTACAAACTAACGACTCATCTTGACGTTTCCCAATGATTTTCACGGGCTTACCGATTTTGACAGTGTAAAACGAGTGCGGATAAAATTTCATACAAAATAGTAATCCATTTGGCAGGTGACTACGATCACTCTTTTGCTTGGAGTTGCTTTGGAATGACCCCTAACTCTGTTTGGATAATAGTAAAAAATTGCGATTCTTTTATCACCATTTAACAGTTAGACGAAGATAAATAATCATTTAATGGTTAAATGACGACAAAAGAACCTCAACGTTTCATTTTTATAGAATCTCGTAACAAACTGGCGTATTTACATATAACTTTTCACTTTATTATGTGCGAATTCTTAAAGAGGGGGAAGTCAAAAAGTTGCTGTGTACATTCGTTCCTTCTCCCTAAATCAGTCAATATCTTCTAACTCCATTGATTACTGGATATTCCGGCAGAGGCACGCTTTCTGATTAACCAAAAGATGATCTGCGTATAATCAGTGAGTAACAAAGATTAACCACATTCTTTCAATCGCAATTATTGACGGGCCTACGCCGATGGACCAGTTTAACTAGTAAGTCACCAATTAATCAGAGTCAGAGAAAATTTTGGAAAAACATGGAAATGAGGAAAATTGAAAAAAAGATTTTAGAAAATCGGTGGGAAATGGTTCCAAAAAGGTAGTCCGGCAAAGAGAAATTACTCCGGTAATTGAAGGAATTAGAAATTGATTTGCCACCATTTTTGCCAGTGATTTCCCCCTCTCATCATAGAAAAATCTTCTCATCAAGTTGAGACAATATTTACCATTTGAGTGTTTTGTACTTTTGACAATTTTACAATTCGTTGAGGAGATTGGCGAATCGACGCATAGTCATAAGATCTGAGTTTTAAAGCCTCCTTTTTTCTCGATTTGTTATCAAAAACCCCAGACTAAGTTCGAAGGAGAGAATACTTGGTCGCGCTTTTCCAGGCATATGGTCGAATTAGTGCTATTTCCGAGGTCGAGTTGAGGTTCCTCGCATGATAATTACCGGCAGTATAGGCCGCAGAAAGATAATGACGACCGTAAAGCGGTGTGACCTAAGAAAATGGCCGCCATCCAGCCGCCATTTTGGATTTTAGTGTTTTTTGGCTATATTCCAAAGTATAAGTAAATTCAACATTTTTTTCACGAATTTTCTTCGGAGCTCAGTTCTCAAATTAGACTTCGTACAGGACAAGCTTCTAAGTTCTGGTTTAACATCAATCAAACAAAATATATATAAAACTAATCAACCCATTTTCAATTTTTACCTTTTCTGAAATCGAGTTCGCACCCATTTCCAATTTTCAGTTTCTCTAAAAACGCTCGTCGAGTAAAAGGTTCGAAGCTGTATCAAGACTGCAGCGATTGGACTACCATGAATATTGGTTATGACGCACAGTTTTTATATGGTGGCAGCGGTAAATCGACCAAAATTGAGTTGAATTAGTCATATTGGTCCAATAGACACGGAACTAATCCTTGTATACCCAGGGCTTTGCCAGTGAGTTTATCCTCGT
>JANTFA010014452.1:0-27130 GCA_026413405.1 Phytosciara flavipes | reverse complement strand
ATTTATAATTAGCGTTCCTTGTGTCAACTCCGAAATTGGCTGGTTTTAGAGAATTTCACATAATCACATTGTGCATGTTACAATAGCAAATTGTTTCTCCGCCGTATATACAAATACAACGCTCAGCGGAGGAAGGGTTGTTGGCGGCAATATATATTTTTGAATTGTCTTAGAGTGAATTCGTTAGGGTTTCCTACAACCTACATCCATATTGTAAATGAAATTTACTGTTGAAAGTTAATTAATTGGCGTAAATGAAATTTTCTCCGTTATTTGTTCAATTAAAATCTCTTTCAGTGGAATGTTTGTAGGTTAATTGTGTCAAATGGGATTTTCTGTACGGTGTACGCGCCGCGTACTACACGGAAAACACTTAGACCAAAATTTCAAATATTTTCTCAAATTAACTGAAAAAACATATTGAAGCCCCCGCATAACGATCCAATATGATTTTCCGTGTGAATCTTTTTCAACAAAATTGCAAAAAACAAATCAAATTCGGCGAGAAAAATATTTCGAATTTTAACTCATTTACCGGGGGACGGGATAGCGCAATGGTTACGTACTGGCGGGTTCAACGTATATCATGAAAGTAATGTACTCATTGTTGAATGAATAACGTATGCATTGCCGCTCTTGTTTGCTAATGACATAAAACTGGCCGTGATGATAGGTTCAACTGCTAATGTGAGACATCTTCAAACCGACGACATTGACAGTTAGCACACTGTGGAGTGAAATGAACAGACTTCCGTTTAATCTTGGAAAATGTGAAGTTATCACACCGTCGCAAGAATTAACGATCCGTATTATGTAACGTGTACTTCATCACGTCGTGGAACGGAAGCAAAAAGTTCGGGATTTTGGCATCCCAGTTGATCCAAAGTTTACACTTGTTGCCCATACAGAGCTAAGTATAATCAAAGCGAGACAGTCAATGGGAAACATCAAAACAGTTTCTTAAGGGCTCATGCAATAATGTCGTCCACATAGGAGGAGGGAGAGGGATTCTAGAAAACGAGGCAAGTTATGTTTTAGGTATAATAAATATGTGGGCTAAGGGGGAGAGGGATGTCCAAAAGCTGAAAAATCATGGCTTCGGTGGTTCTATACAAGTCGAATTAGTGCAGAAACAATTTGTAATGTATGCGAGCTTGGTGACACGAATCGAATTCTGCCTTTTGGGTTACCACCCAAAGAAGAGCGTTCTGAGATAAAATCGGACTAAAAATGAAAAACGAAAAGTGCATTGATGGTATTTGACCTTTATCGAAAAGGGATCGACGATACTAAGATTGAAGCAAGGATCATAAGGATGACGAACCATCAATCGATGAGGAATAAACGGCCGCTTGCCGAAACGATTTATGCAACTAGTTCCGCGTTAGCAAGAATAATTAGTGACGAGGTTTCATGAAGTTTGTAAATTGCACAACGACCCAACTTAACTTTCCGTGTGAATCCTCTGCAACAAAATTTCAAAACTCATAAAAACTAGAAAAAAAATTCCAAATCCTTCGAGGAAAATGTTTCGATGTTTAACTCCTTTACCATTTCGTTTATCATTTATCCTGTTTATGCAAAGCTTTTCCAGCTTTGAAAAGTATACACAAGCACACAAGCGAGTGCATAATAAACATATCAACATTCCATATTATGGTGTAGCATTGCTACCTTCCATCGAATATGGACTATAATGTTGTCGTATCAGGCATTGCTGTTCATGTTTATTCATATGGAAATGCAGAATAAACATGCACATGGAAAGAACGACCGAAAAAGAACTTCTCTTCAAACTTCAACGTTGCCTTTTTCTGTTAAGTAGCTGCACACGGCATCGATTCAAGAAAATATATTAGCGGAAATAGTGTTGCTAATCGGCTATGTTCACACACGACTTTTAAAGGCAAAATAGAGATATGCGAAGTGTTGCACGACTAAATTCCTATTCAAACACGATCTCATCACAGTTTCCTTTGCCGTTTTTAATAGGATGCATTTTTCGCTGGCAGAATGTGGAGTCAAACATGAGACTAACACTTTGAAATTTTAATTTGTTAGTTTGCGAAACTTAACGTTGAAAAATGTGCGCAATTTGTTGAATTTGTTGGTGTTGCTGTTTCATTTTTTACTTTTTCTCTCCCTCTCTCTCTGAAATATGCACTTGAATTCAGAAAATTATAGTTGATTTCCCCAGTGTTTGCATACACGACGCTTTGAGTCGTTACAAATGATGTTGATGCAGGAAGGGAAGCAAATACACGAATTCATTTTAATTTAATTTTTGCACTTTTTTGCTCTCTCTCTTCCGAAGTTTATCTTGGAAAAGTAATAAAACTTCGAGTTAAAGTGGTTTTTTTGAACAGCTTTTACTGAAGTTTTTCAGATGTGATTTAAATGAGGCAACCAGAAATTTCGGTGAATCTTATAAGATTGTGATTTCACTTTGGGTTCTTTGGCCAATGTAACTGGTGAAGCTAAAGACCGATATTGACTTTACTTGGAATTAGAGCTTGGTGCTTGTTATGGTGAAGATAATTCTCCTGAGTGAAGTTGTGTGGAAGCTTTAAGTGAACAGACGCCGAAACAATTGTTGGGCAAAGATTGTTGGAGTGAAATGGGAATCCGAATAGACTAGCCTATTTCAGAGAGTGAGTATAAACGTCAGTCCCCAGACTCTCTGAAGTAGACTAGTCTTATAGGTGTAGAGGAGAATATCTCAGTAATCTCCGTTTTGCAGAAATGACATCATCCTTATGGCAAGGCAGCTGATCTACACCAAACTCAGATCATGTTAGAACAGTTAAACGAGCAGTCAAGCAAAGTTGGTCTATAGATGAACTTATCGAAGACGAAAGTAACGACAAACATTAACGAAGAAAAAGTCATTAAAATTGGTCACACTGTCATCGAACGAGTCGACTGCTATGTGTACCTCGGTTATAAACTGGAGTTGAGTCTAGATAGCCGAACAGCAGAAGTCCAGCGTGTAGTTGGTCTTGAATGGGCATTTCATACTTATTTCTACAAGCAATATCAGTCTGAAACGTAAAGTGTTTGACACATTTGTTCTCTCAGTGTTAACGTATGAAGCGGAAACGAAAGCGTCGGAAAACCAATTTAGAGTTGAGCAAATACCATGGAAGGAGGTATGCTTGAAACTACGCTCAGAAACAGAAAAACAAATCAATGAATTCGACGAAAAAGAAAAGTCATTGATGTCATGGAAAGGATAGCATCTCTAAAGTGGAGTTGGGCAGAACACATTGCAAGAAGAACAGATGGAAGTTGGACCAGAACAATCATGAACTCGAGACCACCTTACCCAAGACCCTAGAGGCAGACCACCAGCGAGATGGGTGAACGGAATCACAAAATTTCTGAAAGAGAAGAACTTAGAAGAGAACTGGCAACAAATAACAATAACTCGTTCAAAATATAACAACATTTGGTAAGCCTACCTTCAGTAGTGGATATAGATAGACTGAAAAAGAAGAGCAAATGAGTGTCTTTCTTGACGACAAAGGTAAGACATCCAATCAAAAAGATGAAATTGGTTTCGATCAAGCTAAGCTACAGAAGACAATGACACGCAATACCTGCATGGCGACTTTATTAATAGAGCCGGAGACGAGTTCTGCAATCGAATTCGCTAAAGAAACGTATCTTAGTGTAAGTGTTCCGGAAAGAACTAGATGAACTAAAACCCCATTAGCACAACCCGAATTCGGCCTCAAGCTGAAATCCTGAAATGTAATTGAAGTGCACTGGATTTGCATATAGTGCAATCAATACCAACACTTTAATCGTACGCAAATCCAAAACTTTGGATTGGATACGTGATAAAAGTTTGCATTTCATTTCAAAAGTTTCGAAATGCAGACAGCGTATAAGAATTCGCATTCGTTATGAGAAAAAATTACATCTGAAATGACAATGTGACTCCTATATCTTGTTCAAAGACAAGTCGGGTGATGAAACGTTTGAAAATGGATCATCTTTGAACTTAAAACATATCTCAAGATGAATCCATTCGTTTCTGTCGTTTTATGCGACATTCAAATTCCACTTTCAAAAGACCTTTTGCGATGAAAAATTAATTCTACACCAGCGAGACTTTTATTGTATGCTCACAGCAATTGTGTAGAAGCAAAAGTATTAATAATTCGGTTGAAGGATGGGGTGTGTGTTTTCTGGTGTAGATTGTTGCTATAATTAATGATTGCATATGACCTTGGACCGTCCTCCAGACAGCGTAATATCATCATAGCTTTCGACCACAATTAATAATAATTTGTACAGCCACCTACCTACCTACACCCATTTTTATTCAATGTTTTTAAACTCAATTCCGTCGGAATACACCCTAACGTACGACGATTTTTCTTTTATGAAAATCCTTCACCATTTCCATCCGCAACATCCTCGACATTTCAATAAATCAACTGTGTAAAGCGGCAAAATATTTGCTTAACATTTTAGCTTGTTTTCCACCAAAAAGCCCCAATAATTTGCTTTTCATTCCGTAATTTATGTTTCACTAATAGACCCTCAAGAAGAAGAGAAGGAAAAAAAACCATCAATCCCAAACCCCTATTAAATTTACACTTCAAGCATCAATCTCATGATATATTCAGTCGTCTCACAGCGAAGTTACTTCATCATTTTCATCTTCACTTTCCGAATACGAACGAAGGAACGACGGGAGAATCTTATAATAAAATGCAAATTTCTTGAATGTTTCATTCTTTTTAAGACATAAATGAGCACACATCGCGAAACCACCCCATTCCTTCACCGCCAACAACAACACAACAATTGATGAACTCGCTCATGGACCCTGATATATAGACATTTAAAAGTGGTGTATCAACGCGGTAAAACATCTTCAATTCATGTTCAGATATATATGGGTTCACTGTCACGACAGTTCATAAATCAAAGTTCTGAAATGAATAATGTTTTCACGTGCGGAAGCGAATTTTCAAGAAAATTTGTCTTATTAAATTGGACATTGTTTTATGCAAGATGAGTGGCGGTACAAATTTGAGGTGTGTTCCGACGCAAACATGTTTGTTCGTCTTTTTGTTTCTGTCTTCCAGGGAACGATGTTTTATTCATGGATCCGGTTTATTTTGCTTAAAATTTGAATTTCAAAAAAAAAAGAAAAGAAACTCGAAACTTTCTTCTCCAAACATGGTTGACTTATGCCCAGACTAATTTTGTAACCTTCGACCCGAAATGATTTTTCTTTCTTTTTTTAGAAATTAGATCCAATTAATATGCAAATAATGGGTGTTCGTGTGAAATTAATGGATAGCAATGCTTTCTGACGATTCG
The DNA here is from genome assembly GCA_026413405.1 of Phytosciara flavipes. NCBI lineage: Eukaryota > Metazoa > Arthropoda > Insecta > Diptera > Sciaridae > Phytosciara > Phytosciara flavipes. The sequence continues at coordinate 21,790 of JANTFA010014452.1, read as the reverse complement.
GTTCTAATCGGTCACGACATTAAAATAAAAACTTTCTCTTGCTAATTAACTTCCGCGTAGAAGTTTTGCACACACAGGCTCGTATCTACGAATGGAAGGAGTTGGACATCACCCACACTACACCCATTCACTGAAATCTGTAGTGCCAGACCAGAACAAATTCATTATCTCGGACAAATAGAAAAATTTCAAATATCGCCCGCGCTGCTAATTGATTTAGTCTCTTTCGCTTCTTCTTCTTTTCAGCCTTCGTCTTTTGTAATTCGTCTGACAACAGCTGATTTGATATGGGATGAATTTAAATTGATTATGCTAAATAGCACCTTCCTTAACGTAGGCTTAGTGGCATTTCTAGTGAAAGATGTCTCCAGCACATCGGCCATTGCCCACTCTCTTTGCAACGTTTGTTAACAATCGCCTTTTCTGCGGTGATGCTTCGAAACTAATTCGATGGTTTTCGACACTCGTTTCCGTGGCGAAAAGTGGTATTTTCCTGGACTAAAATTTGCTGATTGCTTTTTCTGTTTTTGAGTTTCATCTCATTATGATCCTCAGGCGCAAAAACGTCCGTTCGTAACACGTGATTAAAGCTGAATTTTTCGGTACACGTCGTAAGCTTGTCTTACTCGGCTCCGCCTCGACTAGTACCGAAAAATTCGACTTTTCATCACTTATGACGAAATTTACTATTTTTGCTTGAAGGATTTCAGTTCAATAAAATGTCGTCGCGTAGGAGAATGACCTTAGGATTCTGGAACAGTATTTGGGTTTTCAATCAGTTCAGTATTTGCTTAACTGATTAAAAAACAAAATACTGTTCCGGAGTCCTGAGATCATGTGCTATACGATGGGCCTTCTATTTGATTACAATTCGTCGAGTGAAAAATTAATTGTTTTTCTGTTGACATCACCAGCAACGATGTGTTGCAACGACATCTTGCGTACAATTGCAAAGCGACGATAGAATAGCAATAGAATAGCGATTGAACATAGCAGTCATTCTTCTCGTGACTCAGACTCAGACTTCTCGTGAAGAGTTTGGGGCCAGCCCCATTCCCAGTGAGAGGCATCCTCTGGTAAGGCTACGGATCCTGTTGCCTGCAGGCATCGCATGGGTTTGCTATATAGTCTTCGAGCTCTCACAAGCCCGATGTTGTGACCAAAGTTCGCTTTAAGTTAAAAAGACGACAATGGTCACACGACATCTGGTCAGCGCTCGACATGTTAGAACTCATATTTCGCGGTAAGTTACTGGACAACTAGCTCAACTGCCGCCACTCGGTATTAGCAGTTGGACTGGCTACTACCCACTTTGCATGAAAAATGTATTGCGGTTCCTTCAAAATCTGCCACTTGTTGCGCAATCTTTTCTGTGATTTCTAAGGACTTGCGTCACCTGTATCCTTTTAGGGTTTTTTTTTTAAATGATATTTCATATAGCTGAGTGAGAACATCTAACGAAGCACACTTACTTAGATTACAACTAGCACTATACTCAGTTGTATGAAAAAAAGGTGTGAAAAAAACGGTGAGAAAGAACCCTTCTACAACCGACACCATCAACACACTCTATAATAGCAGTCGAGCAAGGATGTACTAAAACCATAGTGGATGAATTCTGAACTTTACATCAAAATGATGTATGAAAATGTTCCATATGAAAAAAATACCGCTAACCACCTTCCATGGATACCATTTTTAATTTTACAAATGGAAATACACGGAACGGTGGAGTGTGCGTGTACTAGGTATTGCGGATGTGTATTTGACGTTGGACATGGGTAAAATAAGCGCAATAAGCTGACTGTACCCAGCCCTTGGGCATGGGCATATATGAGTCGCCGGACAAATATTGTTCAATCATTGATAACGTTTTTGAAAATAAGTGTCCGACGACTCATGCATGTCCGACGACTGGAACAGTTACGCAAATGTTTCGGTCCATGGACTATTTGTGAATCCAAGGAACATCTTTTCTCCTCCTTCCTAGAAAACGATTGTTTCGATTGTGATTTCGTGTCTCATAGCTCGTGTGAAATGTATTGAAAAAAAAGTGACGACGGCAACAGTCTTTCATTTTACGTTCCGGCCTAACCGATCCGACAAAAGTTACCCTAACCATTTTCGACCTTTTAATCTTTACTACGTGATGTTATGTATGCCACCGGGAAGATCTAATAATATCAAATTATCGCAGAGTAAACCAATTTTATCTTTTGTTGAAATGATTCCGAATAAGCTTCTCATTACAATCGAACTACTCTCGATGCGAGAAAATATGAAGATTCATTCAATCCGTTTTTTTTTGCACGAGCCTTTTTTCCTTTTGTCTCGACTTCTGTTTTGATAAATTGGCCAACATAAAACCAAAACCCAATCTAATATGGATATTCTCCTTAGATTTATTACGCGCTTCGCATATATAAAATAGAGAGCATCCCCTTTTTTATTTGAAACATACGAAAAAAAAGCACATAGGAAAATGAACCGAAAGACACATACGCATTCATGGCATGGCATTCATATATATAAATATCACTAACTTGAAGTAGAAGAGATGTCCTTTTAGCCATACAAAGATTTACTGAAACCATTCCTAAGGATATTCTCTTTCAATTTAGAGCATGACAAATTCAAAAGGCGTGGTTGTGTGTTGTGTGTGTAAAACAATTCGTTTCGTTTTCTATGTTTTAAGCAGTTTTGTCTTGGGAAAACATGTTTTCGGTTATGTTGCCAATGTGGCTTTCTTCAATTCGAAACTATGTATGCTGCGAAATACACGCATCCATTATTCAGACTCCGTACGTATGCACGCATTGGTAATATATAAATAGCAAGGTTACCAGGAAATAAAGCTTTCTAGCTTCTCGAACAAATTATCACTAAAAGTATGGTCAGGAAATCAGTTTCTAGTTCTCATGGAATTTTGATCTAACTTCCGGAAGTACAGTCCGTAACATTCATTAACGGCATTGTTTCTCATATCTCTGACTTCACTCATTTCTCCATAACGAAAATATCGATAAAGTAGGAAAAATAAGAAATTTTTGCTACGATGCCGTTAGTAAATGTTACGGACTGTAAGGCAAAGCTATGAGTAATTGGAAATAGAGCGGCAATTTCGAACAAAAATGGTCCACGTAATATTTGATTGTGTTAGTGAGTAGGACAAACGAGTAGGGCATTGTTGTACTATGATAAAACGAGACAAAAAGTCAAATGTTTTATTGTGTTGGTAAAAGCTCTACGTGATTTCGTACGAAATTTTATATTACACACTGATTTGACAACGATATTTGATCCCCAGACCTCTCGCCTATGAGGCGAGCGCTCTACGTATCAAACCACAGGACTGAATAAAAATTGTATTTTCAATCTTTAAACCGTTCTTTTGTAATTAGTCACGCATAGCCTTTGTTAGGTGCCATCTAGCTATGTACAACGTCACCAACGATTGATGTCACGTATTGCTGTATTTGGTCAATGATCAACAACAGGTTTCTGGTTGTTCGTAGTCATTGATGCGTGGCATCAGTCGTTGGTGACGTTGTACAGGGGGTGGGTCGATTTACAAAACTTCAGTGTTCCCGTTTCAAAATCCTGTTTAAAAGTCAAAATGGAATGATGTTGTCACTCCGATGAGGAGGTTCTGACCCCCCTACAAAGTGTTGTACGTACAACAAATACAGCACTTCAACAACATCATTCCATTTTGATTTTTGAGCAGGATTTTGAAAAAGGAACAGTTAAGTTTTGTAAATCGACCCACATTCGTTTTAAATGTACACTTTCACTCATATGACACCGCTAGATGGCACAAACCAAAGTCATTGTGGTGTAATTGGCTTCAAATCTACCAAGAATTCCATTTCCACTATTTATTTCCAAAAATTCCATCGGTCTGTCCCAGAATTCATCGTGTATAGGTGAAGTCATACATGTCGATCGTACGGTTCGTTGAGAGCACCAAACACCTAAACTACTTAGATCATGAAGCTTGGGTACGCCTAGGAACGTGACTTTTGTACTATACATTGAAGAAAAATCATTTGCAGAATTTGTCCCTCACCGGAATTGAACCCGGGTTTTCTTGGTGGAAGGCTAGAATATTACCACTGAGCCAACCCGTTAGACCACTAATCACACCCAGGCTGGCTACGAAAAGGCACAAGGGGTGTTCTGCTTAAGGAGCGCTTAAACCCAGTAAAGTACACGAATTCTAGCCGGAAGTGGCTGCCTGAGGAGCGCCAAAACTCAGTAACTTAGTGAATTCAGTGGCGCCAACATAGTAGTAAAAGTTTGAAAGAGCGCAATCGAACCTTATGACCATTCCGGGCCTGCCCTTTAACCTTCACTTCATTCTTACTAAAAACATCGGAATCGGAAGTTATGTCATCATCTTAATTAATTTCCTTTTCATATTTTTCCGCTTCTGGATTCATGTTTTCTTTTCTCTTATGAAGAACTTAACCTCCATTATGAAATTGAAATGTTCAGAATACAAAAGGAATTAAATTTAGTTCTCAACATGAATTATCTGTAGTGGATTTCGTTCTGCACATTTTCTTCGAATATTTTTTTCTTCCTTTTACTATTTCAATATTCAGTGCTGGAAATCTTTTATAATTAAATGCTATGTTGAGTTCTTTAACGGAAACACAAACATACCACCACCACCACCACTACGGCAAACTTTTCCTCTGATTAGTTTGATAAAACTTTTTTTTTCCTCTCTTCCACTTCTACAACACTCAATGAAATTACAAGTGTTATAAAGGAATACTTAATTCACACCATCCAATTGAGAATATGAATATGAAGCGATGCGATAATTTTATCGTCGCTTTCGAAATTCTCTAGTGATGTTTCAATTTGAATAAGTTTTCCCTTCAATTATTCAATCAACAAAAATTTTACCGAAACGCCATCATCTAACACAACGCCTCTTTAAAGCCTAATGCCACAATTTATTTACAAAAAAATGTTCCATGAAATCTTTCTATTGATTTTTCCTCCTTTCCCAGATGGCTGTCTTCAAATACAAATAAAGAGAAAATTTAAGCTCCAATCTCTTATGCGTACAAATGTATATATCTATCTTGGCGGGTTTCGCTAAGACATACATCACAAAGTCAAACTTTTAATCCATCAGATTAGATATACTTTTGGGTAAAGAAGACACAAATTGACGCTAAAGCAGAACTGTTAAGTCGATGTGGGACATGGGAAATATGTTTTGGAGTTCAGTCAGATTTTCCGATGCGGTTAATGTTGATGATATTCTACTCAAACAAGAAGTGACTGGGTTTCAATGGATTATTATGTGTAATTTGATATAAATGTTCGTGCTAAGTGATTTATGATGGAATGGCATTTTAACTTGGTAGCTAAACTTCAAACGGGGCATTAAATGGAATATTATATACTTTGCAAGCATACACGTGCGCTGTGCTTTATTAGTAGCTCTATACAATTCTCTATGCGAAAATTTCCTTTGCTTTGCTTCCTCATTTTGCTCCTTTGCTTTGGGAATAGTGTCAAAAACTTTCGAGTTATGTATTTCGTGACTTGCACTTATACTTCGCGTTGTTATTTGTATGTTGACTCCCTTTTTCGAAATTAATTAAAACAAAACGTAATCCTTAAAGTGATAGGATCAGAGGCGGGTTAAGGGTTTTCAGTGCACCTGGCAATTTAACATTCAGCGTCAGTTTGACATGCAAAAAATCTTTTGTTCTAGATGTCACTGACAATCTGTAGCTCTATCTTTTACAAAAGGATTTTTAATGAGGACTGAAGAATATTTCAAGTTTACTTTCGACGAATGAAAAGCTCTTGAATTAGTAAAAACAATCGTTCGACTAACAGTCGACAAATCAAAGTTACTTGAATACCAAGTTCTATCTAAAAATTGGAACCCAAGTTACATTTGAAAATTGGAACCCAATTTCTATTTAAAAATTGAAACACGCATTTCTCACTCTTCGTCAGCATACTCTTGTCAACTAAGTCTACAGATTTCTTTCTTTACCTGCCACCTCTAAAACAACATCTTACAATAAAGTCACGTAGAAATTAAGCAAAACTCAAACGTGCCGGTTGTTATCCCATAAGAGATCCGACAGTGAAATTTTCTTTCACATCTGACGAACTTGATGAGACCGCTGAAATTTTTGTGAACCAATGTCACCAGCAAGGTGCTGTGGTCTGAATATGTAGTAAGTGTGACGAAGCTTGCTGCACCAAGAGAATAAGTTTTCTCAGAAGGTGCAAGCATCTGTTAGAGCTATAGTCACATTTGTCAATCAAGTTGACACTGTCGAACATCGGCCTATCATAGATGAGTTACATTGTTCTATTGGTACTTCCACGTTGAATGCTCATCGAAAGTATTGGGTTTAATTCCACTTCTCCAAGCACACCCCCGTGTCGCCGCTTTTGAATTTTGTCGCACGCCAAAGTTTCTTCTCTGCCACGATTCCTTTTTGGAATCACCTATGTTTCTCCTCCTGTTTATAATCTTCCATTATCGACCATCCACTCTCATTTTATAGGCTAGACCGTTCTTGATTGATGCGAACAATCCCTTGTGTCTGTGTTCACCTTTTAAAAAAATATTCAAATTTTATAAACCAGGTCGTCGACTTCGTCTAGAACCATTTATTATACCTCGGTCTCATATCATTTTTAAGTTTTGGACGCAAAAATTTGTAGGACAAAGCACAAGCGTGTGACTCTTAATCAAGTTCGAGATGTGGTGGCTCGAAAAAAAACGTCAAAAATGAGAATTTTTGGAACTCGTACTTTACTTGACCAAGAAATTTTCGTTTTCTTTTTTACATTTCTAGCGCCATGAGCAAGGTGGCAAAGTACCACTTTCGTTAATACGCCTCTGGATAAGAGTAAATAAGAAGTTTTGCAGACTCATGGCATGAAAACAATTTTTAAATTTTCCTCCATCGTTCCGAAAAGACGACGGCATAAGAAACAGTTAAGTCTAAAGACTTTTCAAAGTTTTCAACCGACCCTCTGTGAACAATATTTTTTTGTTCACTTTTTCCGAAAAGAAATTACACTCATAAACCCATAAACCGAATTAAAAAGTTATTAATTCCGTAAAAAGCTTTTCCATCGCCCAACTTGAAATTAATTCACAACAAAAGAGATCCGAAGAGATCTACACAATATTTTCAAAATTTATAATTATCTCTTTTATGGGAACGTCTTATTTAAAACCTGCTAATAATCCCAATTGGAACATTTAAGAAAGATGGAATGCCCAGATTTTTTTTCGCTTCTCTCTAATTACTTAATGTTAGGCCGTACTAAATAACAGAATATCCAGTTGATGCCAATTTACAAAAATAAATTCTTTCAAAATAATTTCAATATTGAAACGAAGGGAAGTAACGGCATGCGACCAAATTTATTTTTGTGTAAGAAAAACCGAAAACTTTTCCCTCGAAGTCGATACACTTAAACGTAGTAAGCCATAAAAGTTCGTAGCAGACGCTGCGACGGAGCACCGTACGATCCCGTATACCTAGTTTACATAACCGTACTACTTACGTAGCCCTAGAACATACACAACCCTAGTGCGCCCGTGTATCTAGTAGAAAAAGTAGTTTGAATTGAAACACATCCGTTGTGTAAATAGCTTGTACGGAGTACAGCCTCAGAAAGCACGTACAGTAGTGGCCTCAGTCTAGTCCAAGGACCCGAATTGATTTTTTAACCGAGATAGAATTCGGAAAATGAAATAACAATCGAGTGAAGCCTACTCGTTTTATACGCAGAAAACACTTGGGGCCTCAGCCCAAGGTCCTCGTGAAGTTTGGGGCAATTTTATCATAACGTTTAGCATCAGCGCCATCTCTCAACAAGTAAAACACCTAAAAATCGGATTTTTTTTTTGGTTAAACGCAACCAGTAGACTCTTAATCATTGCATTTCGAGACGAACAATTCGATTAGAGTTGTTATAACACGAGGAACTGTGTGTCTCAACGTCATGCTCAAATAGAGCGCTTTATTTTCGTTAATCACGACGTTTTTTGACGAGAGTTGTTGACACGAGGATATCGTGTCATTTTCTTTGTGAAGGCATAAATCGAACATCATCGTAGACCGAGCGGCAGGCCAGTGCTCCGTTTGGTTGAGATTGCATGCACAATGCAACATGCACATTTCAAGGTACTCAGGTATCGGGTGTCCGAGAATGCTCATCTTCGAACTTGACCTCACAATGTCGACTTCCTTTCAGGGGGAAAAATTATTGTAATCGGATTCTATAAATGCATCCCCAAACCTAATAGCCTTCTGTACTTTGTACGGGGCTAAAAAGAGCGGTAAAAACAGGGCATGAAAATAGGTCTTCTTCTTCTTCTTTTACATCATTTTTTTACACTCTCTGTACCCTATCCATCATATCTATCTCGTTCCCGCTCGTATATGTATACGTTCGTGTCGACCTATTACAATATCCACAATACGAATCGTCAATAAATCATTTTCAAATTTATTCCAAAGTTGTACTCGACCATGTTCTTTTTATTTTCATTCATTTCTCATAATATAAGATCCCCAGATATATAAATGAATGTGAAAGAGTAGAGAAAGGGGGTGTCCTCTTTTTTCGTGGGTGAAGGGATTGGGGAAAGAGGTAGAACATCTTTTACATTAAGATCGTATGGTGGAGGCACTTATACAAATAGAACGACTTTTAGATAAATGGAAATGCTGAACGGCTTGATGTTAAATGATGGCAAATAGTAGCAAAGAAAATTATAGCAAGATGGTAAATAAATTGCAAATGAAACTTTATGTATGGAACTTCTATTAGTAGGGGTCAAATTAAAATCGAAGGTTATATGGAGGGCTGGTATGGCCAATGGCCACATATCAGAAACATATATGAATTGATTCAAGTTCTGTAAATTGATAATACTGGTTTACAGATTCAATTACCGAAAAGTTTTACTCATGGAAGGGAATCATATAATTGATCATTCCATCTTGTACGATGTTTAATTCCAGAGACACACAACTCAATTACGAATATATTTGTTACGTACTCGGGTAGAAGTAAAAGTTACCCTTAATTGACTTATACAATTAAAGATATTGGCTCAGAAAGATTTTGTTGATTGATCCGACGTTGAACTTAATCGTCTCTGTTCTTCTGTTGATATTCTGAATGTATTGGTTAAGTTAATTTTAGTCGGACTTACTTTTGAGACACACTAAAAACAACGGAAAACATGAGGGGGACTCGCACGGGTAGAGCACGGCATAAGGTTAGTCTATAGAACTGCTCTGATCTGTAAATCATTTCATTTGAACTCATCACTTGTTAAAATTGATTACAGCCATTTCGACAGCCCCGTCCGAAGTCTCATTTATAAACTGAACTCTATAGAAAATTCATCAGTCAGGTGACATTTACTCGAAATACAGGCAAAAACACTAAAGTCCAAAATGGCGGCTGTCGGCCATTTTCTTAATTCACCAAAAACACTTCTACCGCTTTACGGCCATCACTATCTTTCAAACGTGATCATGAAAATCGGATGAAATTTACTCGAGATATCGACAGAAAACTTCACCTTCACTGGGCTCTAACTTCCGAGCCCAAGATCCGATTTTGACAAATTATTTTTTCCTGGATTGGTGTGATCAATACCTTTCGTTTGCATCTTCGAAGTTGCTGCGAGCAATACCGCCGGTAATGAATGCGACAAACCTCGACCATACCTCGAAAATAGCACTTTTCAGCACTATTTCGACCATAACTTTGGATCGGCTCGAACGATTTTTCTCATCTTCGAACTTAGCCTGGCTTTTGCGATAAAAAATCGAGGAAAAAAGTCCCATCAAGATTGGTTTCGTTTCACTCAACTTTCCGTGATGACGGACAGACAGACAGGACAGACCGATAGACTGACGGACCGACCGAAAGATCAACGACCATTTTTTTAAAGCTAATTTGGCATCTACGGGTGACCCCAGATGGTTTACCCTTACTCCGGGGTTCGAAATCGACGTGTTACAGACGTGAGAGTAAAGGCATGAGACCCTCGTACTTCGTACGGGTCTACAAAGTTTTGCCAATCAGTACATGTTAAGTGTACTGACCAATTAAAACATAGTAATTACGTGATTACGTAACCGCTTTCAAATTGTGGTTTTAACGAGTGGGAGAGTTACATTCAGAGCCGAAGGCGAGGGATTTATTCGTATTTGTCAACACAACAATTTAGAACCAGTTACGTACTATGCTACACGTGCTTCTGCTCGAATCAAATGCGAAAACAAGCCACAAAAATGGTAGCTGCGAAAGTAACTCATTACATGAGGGAACCATTTTGTGATAAAAACAACCATACAAGTGTGTTTCTGATCAATATATCTTTCCGACAAGTGTAAAGCTTGCATATCCGAGCCGAAGACGAGTTATGTAACGTAACGAAGCAAGCTGCTGGAAAAGTTGTTTCCGAATTAATGAATTAAGTAGCGACCTCAAATGTAGCCTGGCTTACTGCCTGCCACATGCGTAAGTTGAAATTCGCATAAAAATTGTGAGAAACAAACCGAAAATCTTTCAACATTTTTTAACGGATCATTATCTCTGGGAGCATATTGGTTTGGTTTTATTAAGGATCATCTTCCAAATTACATTAAATTTTGCAATCTAAATCTTCGTAATACGGAACATAGCACCTATCTGGGGCCTAGGCCATCTTTGTTGGCCCCATCCACGCGTTTAGTGGGATGGTACAAAGGACTGCACTGCGGTCGATGCCGATAATTTGAATATTTGTATGAGAATTCATATTCAAACCGTGATATCTCCGTTGTTTTTAATCGCTTAGTGCCAGATTTTGCTTGGTTTGTATGTTTTATCGATTGGCATACACATTTGTGTGAAATTCTCAGAAAAAAAAATTTCTACTCAACATTTTTTCACAAATGAGTATGTTAATCGATAAAACTCATATTTCTTAAAGAAACAAACCCAGCAAAATCTGGAAGTAAGCGATAAAAAACAACGGAGGTCAGATAATCGGAATACACCGCTTTTTATGCAGCACTTTATACCACTGAACGCGTGGATTGTGCTCTACCCCTTCTGCTTGGCCTTATTTGTTCTTTCTTGTGGTCATAAAAGTGCTTGCTGATGGAATGCAGGGCACTTTCGTTTTATTGATGATGTTGACGAAAGAATAATTCCAATGATGCTCCAGTAAGTTGTTATCTGTGGTAAAGCCTTTACCGTAAAGGACATCACATTAGTTAACGGTACCTTCCAGAATCCAGTGTTAGTGTGACATAAAAATCTCCTGGCCATTTCAAGTTCTCGCATGCTGGGCAATGACACACGAAGTGTTTAGCGGTTTCACGTGTATCACCACACCTTATACAATTCAGATCATCACTGAGTTTCATCTTTTTCAGGTGGCTGCTTGCATATCCCATCAAAAACTCCTGATCTGACAATGTGAAGAAGTTGCTATAGTTAGGAAGCCATACGCCGTCTGTAATCAAGTGCATGAACAAGTGTTGTCGATTCCAAAAGTTTCTTTGCTGCCAACAATGCATGATCTACTCTACGTCGTTATTGCAAAGCTAATGAATACAAATTATTCGAAGAGAAAGCTTCCGAAACTAAATTTTTTCTTTTCATATAATCGAAAACTTCCTCTTTCCTCTAAAGTTCAAACAATGCGATTCGAAAATAAGGTAAAATGCTCGGCGATGTTGTTTGTATCGAACTACAGTTCAAGCATAATACCAGTGTGGTTGACGGTGAACTAATTTCCAGGAACGGAAGTCTTGATGTAACAAACAACTAGAGTCGATTCTCATCGTTTCTAATTAGTATGATGAAGACACTTTTAAGCTGCACTGTGAAGTTTTATTAAAACTTTGCTCCGAACATTGTCAGTCTTCTTATTTCGGGAAAAGTAATCAACGGAAAGCTTCCTGTTCTTCCTGTTCTGGGTAACTTTCGTTTAACGTTTAATGTTAGTTCAAATAGAAATAACACAATCGAAACCCGAAACCCTGTGTGTGTTGACATGCAGAGCTGAATCTAATTTAAATAAATTATAAATACTTCCGTGTGTGTGCATATGCCACATGTGGTGACCCAGGCGAGTTTCCTCTTTTGTTTAATTTACCATATAACATTCAATTCGCATTATCACTACGATCAAATCGCTTCGGCTTTGTTGTTATTAGTTTTGCCGGACAACCGACTAAAGTTGAAATTACATTTTTACGAACTCATTTCAAACTATAAATATTAATCGCAAATGATTATAATGCCTCGTGATGTGTGTGTGACCTATATTTTTGCCGAGCGATGATTAAATGCAGTAAAATAGATTACCGATACGAAATGTGGCTGTTTTGTGGAATATGAAAAGCTCGATTGGATTAGTTATTTAATTTCTTGATGTTATGCTGCTGTCCATGAAATTCGTGTTCCGTTCAAGTTGTTTAATTAAATCTGATAATTTAATGAATGGAAAAAATGCAATTATTTCCATGGCATTGGATAGTAAAATGTTTGATTACAGTCCATGAATCCATTTTCCTCTCACAAAAAATATGGAAAATGTCATGTTCCCTGAGCATAGTGACAACCAAATTCTATCTAGCCCATCAATGAAATTTCGGTTTTAGTGGAAGAACGTGTAATTAAAGAATTAATCGCTCCACCACTCGGAATTGATTCATTATACCAATTCATAAAAGACGTCGAGGAGAGATGAGGTTGACAAAATCGGACAAACCTGAACGTGGGGGTTGGAATGGGCAGAGTACCAAAAACATAAGAAGGTAGTAGTGTAAACGACGACACTTAGCTAGTTGTCCATGAAACGAATACATCTGAAAATTACTCTGCAACACTACATCCTTCGACCATTCCATTTAAGCCTCATCATTTGTTAAAATTGCTAACAGCAATTTCGAAGACCCACACGAAAAGAAACCACCAAAATCATGGGACATTTACTCGAGATATAAGTAAAAAACACTAAGACTCAAAATGGCGGCTGACGGCCATTTTCTCAGGTCACCGAAAGCATTTTTACCGCTTCACGGTTCATTATCTCACAAAAAATAACGTTTTTTAAAATTGGGTGCAATTTACTCGGTTTATACGCAGAAAACACTCAGGGCCTAACACTCCAATGGTTCTAGCACACGAGCCACTGAACCTATTTCTAATACCTTTCAAATGACAAAAACGGATAAAATTTACTCGATTTATATGAAGAAAACATTGAGGGCTTTCGCTCCTCTAAGGGCGAACATAAAGACGTCACTTTTCAGTGCTATCGTCAGGTTAAAATCACTTATAACTCGACAAGTACGCATTTTTTTGAGTAAGTAGTGTGTCCTACTCCTCGAATACACCCCCTAAATGGAGAGGTAGGACACACTATTGACTCCAAAAAGTGAACATTTGTCGAGTTATTAGTGATTTTAATCTGATGACAGCACTGAAAAAACGATACGTCATTTATGTGCGACACCAATACCCTAGCCTTGGTCCGTCCGGAAATGCCCATCTTAGAGTTTGACATCACAATTCTGACAAACAAAAAGGCAGACCGATGACCGATGCTGATATGACATCTAAGGGTGATGACAGAAGGTTTGCTTTTACTGAGGGACTTGAATATTCGACGGGATACAAACATAAGAGTGAAAGCATAGGACCCTATCACTTATAACGGGTCAGATGACATTTGGAAAGTAATTTTCATTTCTGTTTGTATTTAGGAAAAAGAAGGGAACAAAAATCTTAGATGAACGACTATGCCAATCACAAGACTCCAAAATGTCATGCATTGCTCCCATGAGTATGAGATTTCAGTTTGTTGAAACGAGCCCGATAATTTGAGTCAGATTTGCCAACAACAATCAAACTAAAATAGGGCTAATGCGTTCAATATGTTTGTATAAGAAACCAACCTTCGCAGCATCTTCGGTTTTTAGCATAAATTAATTTTACTTCATCCTGTACGAAAAGGCAATATGCCTCCACTCCCCCATCCATTGAAATTGCTACAAAGACGACGAGAATGATGTATAGAATTATGTAAAGGTTCACCTTTCGATTTTAGGATCGGATGCATAATGAATGTTGTTCTAATCAATTCAACAAAATGTTTCGGGATGTAAATAATGTTCCTTCCAGGTAATAAATAATGTTACCAAAATAAAATATGTTCTGGAAACGAGACATAAAAAAACCAATTTCTCCCCCCCCCCCTCCCATCTGCGATCTGGTTATACTGACAACCCTGCTAGCTCACACTGCATTTTACATTTTGCGACATGTAACCGTTTCAAAGGAAATCATCCTAGGCAGACACGGCGAGTACTTAGCTCGCCTGTGTGTAATTTAGTTTGTACAAAATAAAGATGATATAATGTTCTTGGCTCGAAAACTTGTTTGGCTACAATTTGGCAGCCAGCCCACTGTGACATATATTTACAAACATGGTTTCTCTCGAGCTGGAATATTGAAAATTGTTTTAGAAACCTGGGAAGATAACGAGGTTGCATAGTGTAATGCATCATCTTTATGATAAGAATGTTGTCGTTAGTGTAGGACAGTAATATCGGACGCTCTGAAGCTTTTTATTTTAATATTTTTGCTATATCCTTGGCTTTATGTCTTTGCATCGTTGAAATATTATGTGGAATATTTTACCTTGACTTTTGCATAGAGCATAGGAAATGAAGTTGAATTAAATGCAAAGAGAATTCTTTATTTTTGTCGTATTTCAATGGCATAAGTACGTACAGAGGCAGTCGTATCTGTTTGAGGATCAACTTTTCAAGACTTTGGAATTATACCTTTCATAGGTGCGACGTGAATTATCTTATTTTATCCACTCAAATGCGATGATAATAATATGACAATTCAGGTGAGAAAAATGTGTATTTTGGAAATTTTCTCACCTCAGCTGTCACTTTGTTTCGGAAAATAGTCCAACAAATAGATGTGTTCGTTTCATCAATAAAAGCGATATTTCAAGCCACGCATGGATGAAATAGTTATTTGTTAACCGACAAGTGAAGATTAGATTAAGATTGTGAGAGGCTTCCAGCATATTAGAAGGAAGCGAAGACAAATCGGTGCTCCTTTGTTTTTTACTCTCGAACCTTACTGATTCTGTCACGAGAATTCTCCGGTTTTTTGACAAGAATTCAGAGAATTCATCAGGGCGCTTTCCGTCTAAAGATGGTAGATCCTCATCAACATCATGGAGTTCCTACCGAAATGTACACCGGTTTCAGGGACCAGGTCACAAGAACAGATGGAATTGATTGTCCTGTCAATTATGTGTAGATGATCGGTAAGCTTGCAGTAGTTCGTAATTGCAACAACTACTCGCCTAAGTTCCGATCTAGAGAGGTTCAGAAGTTCGTCGCTCCAGGATTGCGATAAAGCTGGTCTAAGAAGCTACGTATGCATTTGCATACCTTCTTGATAAGAAGTCCATAGTTGGTGACCAATCTTTCTCTTGTTACTCTCAAAACCGTCAGCTTTCTCATTTCCGTATATGCCATGGTGTCCAGATACCTAGATGCCTAGATTCAGAGCGACGTCAAGTTTAGCCGACAGGTGAAAATAGCGAATTTTCATAAATTGACAATCTAACAGATTTTCCGACCCCATCCCCCGCACTTTTCCAATATCTAATAACACGCAAGTGACAATTTCATCGTACTGCTCTTCCCCCTTTCAAAAAGACGGGGTTTGTGGATGTTCTCACTCCAACAATATCAAAGTTTGCTTTTTTCGCCCAGAGTTGGGAATAGGGAATTCCAACTTGAGCGAAATGTTGTTTGCATCGAAATCCAGCCGCACTTCATTCTTCATTCCAATTACCACCCCTCGGTAAACAACTAACTATTTTTCATTCAGTTCCAGTAGATACGATTCCACTGTACTATTTCTGACGATTTATAAACGTAATTGTAATCGTTTGGCAAACACTGTCGAAATTCGATTCAATTTTGCTGATTTCTCTTAACTGCTCGTGCTCGAAACAAACTTCAACCTACTAAATTCTACAATGTTACACATTTTCGAATGTTGCAAAATTAAAGTTTGTAATTAAAATTTCCAATTCGAGAAACGTTTTCGTTTCATTTATTGCAAGCTTTTAAAACTGCAACACCCCGATAACACGTATTGCTTTAAGCCAGACTTATTCGCGTCTTAGAGCGTTCATGTAACCATTCCTAATTTTCTTCTCCATGGAGTGTGCTGACACCACATTGTTTCCCGTACCTAATTACATTGCAAGTTTGGGAATAATTTTCATTCCATCGAAGAAACATTGAAATTTTCCCATAAACTATGAATGGGAAACAATACAATTACCAAATACTGTTGCCTCATTTATTCGCGACATTAAAATGTTCACATTCGAAACTTGGCTTAGTTGACTGACTCGAATAATTCTTCGTTTTTGTTTTTGGTTCTGTTCGTGCTTAACAACTAAACTTATGCAATCGACACACCTTATAATTCTTAATCATGTAGCCACTGAGTAGGCGCTGTGACGCAGTCCAATAGTCTTAATAGTGGCTCATATTCCCAAATTGGAGTGTGTGTAAACTCTTACCGAATAGTAGAATACCGAATGAGTAGCCTATGCGTTGCCTTCAAGGCTAAGGCTACTTGTTTTTTATTCTACTCTTCGCAGCACTTGGAGCTCATCAATTAGAGAATCATTAGATGATCCCAAAATCTCCGTACAAAATGTCAAATGGCAATGAACAGAAAAGAAATTGATGAGCCTCAAGACCAAGACCCTCTTTGAGAGAAAACGCGACCTCTTAATTATCCCCATACGACCAGAAACAATGCTCGTAGCACTCTCGATATGTGCGTCCCATCGTCACCCAGCGTCAATCTGGGGCACTTTACATTCGCATAAGTGTTGTACATAAATGACGCCACGCTTTTTAAGTGATTACGATTAAGATCACTGATAGCTCGACATGTGTTCACTTTTCGGAGTACTACCACTTTATTTATGGGGTGTATTCGGGGGGTAGGATACATCATTGACTCAATAAAGTGCATACTTGACGACAGAGCCGCATTAAGCCTTCCCAGCGCCCTAGGCCATTTTTACCTCAACGGCCTGGAGTGAATGAACAAATCGAATCAGGATTTTCTAGCGCTCCTTTTTTACCCGCGTTCTTGTTTTCTCATCACCCTGGTCCATGGGCCACTTGGTCCGTATGGAGATGCGGCACTGCTTGTCGAGTTATTAGTGACGTCTTCACGTCATTTATGTACGACCCCATAGGAGTGGATTGCAACTCTATTAAATGTCAAAGTGAGCGAATATCAACAATCTTTCGTCATAATCTTTCGAACAACGAATGCCGTTGTAATGTTTATATCGCTTGTAACACGTAAAAACTGCGACTCGTATGTAAGCTGTTCTTCATCGCTTCTCACACTTCTCTCATTTCGGGTGGTATTTCTATTTCCAACGGTGAAGGACAGCTTAGATACGAAAACGACAGTTTTTACGTGCCACAAATTCTTTTAGGGCAGGTCAGTTGTAGACAGCAATACTGAAAACTACTACATTTAATTAGGGACGGAGTTCCGTTGGGAAAGAGAACTTTCCATTTTGTGTACCCTACAATTGATAATTGAAACAAAAATGTTACCTGCCATCGTTGGTAATGATCAACAGTTTTCCATGTTTTTTGTGGGTGCTTGTAATATCCGCCCTCAAAATGTTTGTATTCCTGTCACAATGTAAACCCGATTTTCAATGCAACATTTTATTCTCTAAAATTAACCCAACTCAAAGCCACAACGTGCCTGATTGAAAACATAAACTTTCAAGTAATTTCAGATGGGAACGAGTAATTACACTACTCCCAGCCCTTTTATTACCTTGTGCTCTGTTTATGATTTGTGTTTAACGAGCAAGCACAAGCAACATCATTGAAATGAAATGACGACTAAATGAGGTTGTTTGGCAAACACACGAAAGAGTATTCGGTATGAACGTTGGCGCTGTTTACGAAAAACATTTACAACATTTTGTTGATGTTGATTTTAGTTTTTACTCCGTGAAGCATGAACGACTTTATTCGGTTGTAAAGCACAAAATTCCCAGATTACCCAGCATCAAATCGGCTTTAAGGAAAATCTCATAAATACATATCCCCGTAATTAATGTTCTTTCACCTCTTCCTTCTCCTGCCACCTATTATAACACAACTCCATTACATAACCCAACAACACACTCACATAATGGGCACACTCGTATAGTGGTATTATTGACATTCCAAAAACTATTCACCGGAATACCGATGTATTGATGTGCCATTATGTGGGCTGTTTGGCCAAACAAAAGGCTTTTATAATAGTCGTGTTATCAGTCGAAACCGAAAAGCGGATAAAAAAGAATTCGAATGTGAGCACCTTTTTTATGGCATTTTTTTCACCTACCTTCTTTTTTCCCTTTTTTTATCGTTTGAGGAAAATGTGGTTCCGATGAATGTTTCGTTTTTCAGATCTGTACGAAGTAGGAGGGTCTAATGCTTTCACTCTTACGCTTGTTACCCGTCGTATTCGAATAACTGAGTAAGATGACACTTTTGGTGGTCACCGCCAAATCAGCAATACCAAAGTCTGTCTGTGAACAGGATAACTTAAGTAAAACGAAACCAATCTGGATGAGACTTCTTTTTTCTCATCGAACTTGTTCGAATAGTAGCAAAATCGGTCGAGCCGATACAGATATATGGTCGAATCAACTACACCAATCTGGTAAAAAATATTTCTCGAAATCGAATCACGGGCCTGGAAATTAGAGCCCATAAAATGAGCCTAAGTCAGTGAAAAAAGAGTTTTTGGTCGATATCTGGAGTAAATTTCATCGAATTTTCATGAATTTTGGTTTTGTTTGGAAGGTAATGAAAACCGCGTAGCGGTGTAGTTTTAGTGTTCTAAGAGAATGGCTGCCAGCCGCCATTTTGAGCCTTAGTGTTTTTTTGCCCACATCTAAAGTAAACTTATCGGCCATGTGTACCTCGGCCATAAACTAAAATTGTGTCTAAACTGCAGAAGTCAAGCTGAGTGGTGACGCTCTGGACTTCCACCGGAACCGCGTTCGATGTAAAAAAAATGTTCAGCTAAGAAATTTCAGATTGTAAAACGTTTCTAAGTACACACAAGCTTCATAAATTGGGTAGTTTTCGTATTCGATCTCCGAAACAAAAAAAAAACAAGTAAACAGATATATGACGTCACTGACATACTTTTCATCACGACTGCAGCGCCACCTGTTGCACAATAGAACAATGACATTTGCAAATGCAGCAGCGTGGATCACAACCGTCAAAAATGTAGCAAAAATCAATGCATTCGACCTGACCTTTCCCAAAGTATATAAACACTGAAGGTAACGCAAATGCTCAGCGGACCTTTCCAGCATGGATGCTGTCAAATGATCCGCAAAGATGGCACTGTTAGCAACTTGGGAATGTGAAATCATATACACGTCAACGATGGCAGGCCGAATTCTTCACACTATTGGCCGCACGTGCTCACAACCTTGTCAATAATGCCATCCAATTCAGTTGCCAAACCTGTTGATACACCACCGACCTCCCGGCAAAGCATCTGCGTTACAAACCAACAGTTATTGGAACAGATGGACCAAAACAATCATAGACTGGAGACCACCTTACACAAAATATAGAGGCAGACCACCAGAGAGGTGGACGGAACGGAATCACAAAAATTATAAGAGAAAAAAACTTGAAAGACAGGTGGCAACAAGATTACCATGAAGTTAACCAAAAATATTTTTCTTTTACAAAATTCAACGCAAAGTAAGAATGGATCGAGGAGACCTATTCAGCAATCAAGCGAATGTTTTAGCCACTGTTTCGATCTGAGAGACACGTGCAATTGTTCTCAAGTCTTAAGAAATGCCACATCTCATCAGGCCATAGCGACAGTGGTAAAAAGACAACTAGCCTATGCAGCAGTGGATTTGAGTAGACTGTGTCTTACAAAAACGTTTGATTCGTAGCAACGTCCACATAGGCTGAGATAGGCTTTTGTTGATTTTTGTTCAGAATTTTTATTTTTCAAACTAGAATTCGTGCGGAACTTTCGAAATTGACGTTAGCAATTTTAACAAGGAGTTTAAATGGATTGATTTCAAGTGTTGCCGAGTAGTTTCAAGATGTGTGCCGTTTATCTGCAATGAGCTATATGCAGAGAAATGATACGTAGATGGCGTTTCGTTGCAACGCAACGCCATCTAGGTATCACTTCCCTAGCTATATGTCGTACAATACTCGTACGGGTCCTCCTTTATATTTTTTCTCTCTCTCTCAATTAATCAGGAAGCATTTTGCTTTATATTATAATCCAAAATGTTATCCGATAATACGTGCGTTTGAACATTATGTAGACATTCGACGATTCAATTTTGTGAGGGCGTTTCCTCATATACATACAGGGAATTTAATAAACGTTGACATTCACAAAAATGTCATTACAGTTCTATTACTCAATTAATCATTTTCTCGCATCTTAAGCTGTCTACGAAAAATGCTATATTTCCCACACATTATTAATATAAATATTTCATTGCGTTGAGAGAGCACGAGTTACCCAGCACAAATTTTCGCTATGAATATTATTTTCCCAGAAAAAACGTGGTAAAACCAGCAAAAAAAATTATGTTTGAAATCACGTTACAAAAGTGATATGGGAGTCGAAATCACAGTACTTAATGTACTGTGGTTTAAGTCATTTACTCGCACATTGAATGGAGTGGTGGTGTTCACTCACTCGGTTAGAACGAAAGTATTTTTATGTGTAGAAGAAAAGGAATAAAAAGGAGCGTACGTGTACATTATGAAATACAATGTGCAGAATGGGAAAATTTTTTCCCTTTAAATTATTACCTACACTTAGTGTTAACGGTGGTGTAAATGATAAGGCAGGATTTGCTTAAAATTCCGTCATGTGAACTACGGGGTGACAGGACTTACACACGAGGGGAAAGGAATTGTATAAAGTTATGGATCATGAAAGTTCCTTTGAAGCGGCTTTATTATTATACCACTCTGCCTTTTATGGTTTTTTTGGTTTTGGTGGATTTAAGCGAAACTCAATTTGTTTCGACAAAGTAAATTTTGAAACTTGATGAATAATGTATGAAGCCACTTTCGTTTTTAATGAATTTATGTTGGTGATATCAACGAAATAGGAAATAAGATCTGATATCCTTGTCTGCGGAAACTGTCGTCAAGAGGAAATTCGTATGTTTTATCAACTTGGTCGGTACGTACGATAAAATTTTGTACAGTCTACCTCAATAGAAAATGTTGAATCTGGTTAACCAGTCGCAAGTAGAGTTTTCACTTTTTTTCTTTTATACGTTGCCACACATGCCGTGGTACGTTTTGGCAAGGCTTAATACTGAGGAGGTCTTGCCAAACAGATAATCGGCTGACACACCACTTTTCATACAAAAATTTCACCACGTCATACGAACTCGGCTGGTGTTGCGTTTTTCCTGTATATGAAAGGTATCACACCATTTACCTGAAAAAATGGTGAATGTCAAAACCTCAGCAGTATAATAACCTTGCGCTTTGGTCCTTGAGACCTTGTGATTTCACTTCACGCCGTAAGTCCGCTTCAAAATTTGAATTTTGAGTGAATCGATGAATGAACGAATGAATTGAAAAGTAAATGT
>JANTFA010014341.1:0-16156 GCA_026413405.1 Phytosciara flavipes | reverse complement strand
TATTTTGATCTGTTTATGTACAGTAATGGAGCAGGAAAACATTTTTTAATTAATGAGAACGGTGGTGGAAATTTGTGATTGTTATTTATCACTCTAGTTATTAAAATTGTGATGTATAACTCACAGCACTATAGAACAGGTCAAATGTTGCATATATTTCTAGAAGTGATATTCTCCGTGTTATACATACACATGGAGGATGTGTATAGGCTAGGTTTTATCATACTTTCTGTCGACGAGGTAAATGTGGCTTGTGGAATTTAGAACGGAAATTCTTCGGAGCATTCCAAGTATTAATAGGTAGATGTGCGATGGTGTATGCATGCAGGGAAGATTTAATTATTTTGTCTTTAACTATTGATCTGTCTTTAGTTGAATCTGGATTGTTATATGTGTCAGTATTGGTGTGCAAAAATAAATGACCAACACACTCTGGATTTACTTGGAAAGAATACAAAGCATTATGTTAAAGACCTACAGAAACAACGGCTAAACAATAGCTATTTTCATTAGAACGGAAACTTCGCGCAACAGATGTGACATTTTTCAATTCAAGACGAGATCTGCCGTACATAAAATATTGTTCCTAACTAGAATGACACAAATTAGAAAAAATATTTCACTTTACTAGTGAGATAATTTGGCCATTCCCTCATTCGTGAAGAACCTATCCCTCACTCGTAAAGTAAAACGACATACTTTACATGTAAATTAACTTGATATCTCGTATCACGATCTGCATAGGAGATATCAAATCACTTCACCGGTACTATTATGTGCAGTAGTTACTTAGCCGAGGTATTTTTTGTCTAGTGAGGAAATATCGTGAATCGTGACTTCGTCGCACGATATAGAAACTTGGTGGTGACTTCTAAAGATAGGCTATTTGAATTTCAATTTCTTTCAAACATAAACTATTTCTTCCATCTCTACCTATACCTATATTTGAGTTTCAGACACTAGAATGATCCTTTGTCGACCGAACATTTTTGATTTAAAATTCCATCCGTTGGTGGACGCTGTCAATCCAAGACCAATTCTACGCTTGACTTCTACAGCTTAGTTGTCTAGACCTAATTTCAGTTTATGGCCGAGGTACACATAACTGTCAACTCGTTCGGTGAATGTGTCACCAATATTGATGACTTTGTCTTAGTTAATGTTTGTCATTACTTTAGTCTTCGACAAGTTCATCTTGAGACTAACCTTGCTTGACTCTTCGTTCAACTGTTCTAACATGATCTAAGCTTGGTCTAGATCAGCAACTATAAAAATGATGTCTTCTGCAAAACGGAGATTACTCAGATATTCTTCGTTTATGTTGATTCCCATTTCACTACAGTTTACTTTCTAGAAAATGCTCTCCAGAATTGATGTGAATAGCCCTGTCACCTCAACCTATTCTGAATTTTGCCGTGCTCTTATCAACATACACGACGTAGCGTTTTTATGGACTATCGAATCGTGTTCGAATATCTTCAGTCTACACTACATTCGTCTAATGGGCAATTGCTGGTGCATATTTAAAATTTTAGATGCGCAAGTAGCAGTTGCTCGGTTACAAAATTTTCTTATTCAGCTTACTGATTAAGGCAGAGTTAACTACAATTTTGCGATACCAGTATCTCTTGGCCGAATTGTCCACAATTTTGGTATGTTTTGACTCGATTGATTTTATCTGTTTCGTCGAGTGAGTGTTTTTTGTCTGTAAAATTAATGTTAAAACAAACGAAGTAAGAGATTTCTCATCTTCAACCACAACAGCGATATCTTCAATATAAAGAAAACCATTTTTAGAAAGAATTTAACGGCTGAATACTGTTTTTCTTTGAATTTTTAAGCTTAGCAATGTCGTGGGTTCTCTCAAACTTGTTGGAGAGATGGTTGAATAACAGGGCAATAATGTGACTAAATGTTTCTTCTCATTTAGCTCAGTCGTCACTAATTCAAAATTACGACGTTTGACTTCTTAAGGTGAAACCTTATTCGACATAACCTCGCAGTTCGATGTAATGAAAATTTGTTAACTTTTTAAACTAAAATATTACAAATAAGCAAAACGTGGCTTGCAATAAGACTTTTTAGAAAGGAAATACTAAGGATCAGAGATGCCGTGTCTCAGAATCATGAGTTTGAAAACTGGCTGTGTCATGATGATTCTGGAAAACAAAACTTATAGAAACAACAAACCTGCACTTCAGTTCTCTTATCCTAAAAGGGTCTATTGCACGAAGTAAGACACGTTTTGCTTCTTTGGAATTTTCACTTATTTCAGTTAGATTCAATTTACATTAAGAGGCGTCATCACTGAGCTGAAATTGTAGCTTATATCACGGCGTTTCGTATATTATTCTCGCCGATATTTTCTAATGAAAGTCCTTTTTCAAAAATGGGAAACCGCGTTTAGTGAAAAATAGATTCGTTTGTCTAAACTTCATCAGCAAAGTTGAGAAATATTAGCAGATTATGAAAATTTCGGAAATCTGCTCATTTCTCTCAGCGCTGATCAAGCTCACACATACAAATCTATTTTTTGAAAAAGGACTTTCGTAAAAAGATATCTTCGAAAAGAAAATACGACACGCCACGATGGAGGCTACAATTTCGCTCAGTGGTGATGCCTCTTAAGAGTAATCACCACTGAGCTCAAAGTGTAGCCTACATCGTGGCGTTTCGTATTTGGAAAACCTTTTTCAAAATGTGAGACCATTATTTTCTCCGCAAATGTGTTAACTTTCAACGAACAATAGATTTGCTTGCGTGTGTTTGACAAGCGCTGAGAAATGTTAGCGGATTATGAAAATTTCGGAAATCCGCTTAAATTTCTCAGCACTGGTCAGGCTGACACAAGCAAATCTATTTTTCACTGGAACCTAGCACATTTGCGGAGACAATAATGGTCTTACATTTTTGAAAAAGGATTTCTTTAAAAAGATATCAACGAAAGCAAAATACAAAACGCCACGATGTATGCTACATTTTAAGCTCAGTGGTGATGCCTCCTAAATACATGTGAAGAACTTTTTCTTTTACTAAGCGTGGCAACAGTAAAACGAAGAAAACACTATGAACAAAATGTAATAAGTTGTCCATGCATTTACACTCAACGCACATTAAGCTCTTACTGATAATAAAACAATACTGAATTGCTCTAAGCTCACAAAATAATTTCCGACGAAATCATCCTTATACATAACAAGTAAGAGCCAGAGATCATGCATTCGACTCATCATCGTAAGAATTTTATTGCGGAAAAGAAAACGTGTGCCGAATTCAAATACTTTTACTCGACATTTTATTGAATTATTGTGACAAAAAAAAGCTTAAAACATTTCTGCTTGTGAAACAATGTAAAACCATTATCGTTATTTACATCTGCGTGTACAAGAGTGAAGTGTTGGCTTCAATTATCTAAACAATAGTCACTTCTGCCTATATTTTCAGAAAAGTTTCCATAATTAATCGCATTCAAACATCCCTCACTCAATGAACGATTTTAATGAATAAAAATTAATTTTAAACCGAACTGATAAAATATTCGCTTTGCATGTTGATGAATTGAATTACAGTGGAAAGCATCACACACAGTGATGGTGGTGGTAAATATAATATGAAATTGAGAAGCAGAAGGAAAAAAAATTGTATTTTTCACACCACATCCAACCGACCGACATTGATAAAACCCCATTTTCATTCAAAAAATTCCTCAACGTTTGAAGAACCACATCTATTTTGTTTATAATATGGTGGTATCGGTGGCATCAACCAACATTACAACGTCATCAAAGATATGTATATGTTCACTCCGTATACGGCACAAATATGAAAGGAGTGTGAATACTCTAGCATGCCAAAGATTGCTCCAAATATCCCGAAGAATGGATATGTATTATAAGTCTCGAACAGGCACGGTTATAGAATACATTATATTTGTCATAACGGACAATTATTATCACCCACAAATGGTATATCATCATGTCGTGTCGTGGTGGATTTATGTGCGGGGGTTGGAGATATATATATGTGGCTTAAAGAACATCATTTCGTTTCGAAATCGGCAGTCAATCGGCAGAATAGGATTCAAGAAAAATGTGAAGATGACTCCTCTCAAAAGGAAGAACAGAACTAAACGGTTAGGGGATGTTGTACGGTCTAGTCAGTAACGGTTCGGATCTTACGGTTGTCGGTTGGTCTTGAATTGATGGTGGTTGTGCTTCAATTCTCAACATACATTTAGTGTTAATCAATGTACCAAGTTATGCTGAGTGCATAGTTAATTGCATTTTCAAAGCTAAGAATATAAATTATAGTTCACTTAAATCCTGTGCAATTGCATTTAATAGAGAAAGTTAGATTCTACGGCAATTACCAATTAAAAATTAATTAGTGTCAGTGGTAAGCGATTTAAAATTTAATTAGTCTTAAAGTTATAAAATGTGGCACCTAGAAATATAGCATCAATCTATAAAACTCAATTTATTCCTTAAATGGCAGTTAGAGTGATGAGATGAGTAGTTTCTCTTGTGGTACTTTTTAGATTAATTCATTTGACAACTAAGTCACTTTGCGATAATTGCCCTAAAGTAAATCAACGTTTTAACTATTTGGCGTACCATACTATTAGGACTCCCGACAGTTTGTCAGCTGTTCTACTTAGAACATTCAGGGCAATTTTTCAGAAAATTAAGGGTGAAATTGGACAATTTGAAAAACTTTTCCAGAACAAGTTTGCATACATCAATGCAAATACATGCGAATCTCCTACAGAACAACCATTAGTGAGTCAGAACTATAGATGGGCATATAGATTTGAGATTTTGCACCCATAGAGTTCTTTTTGGTTAATAGTCGGTGGAACTTTCACACTAATGACTTTGTGATTGAATGACCAATTATTTGCTCAAATTTTTAACACATCAAAATACATGCATTCAAATTGTCCCGAAAGCCGATAAGCAAGGCACGGTGTGTTTTTTAAACCAAGCTAATTGAAAAAATTTGCATATTGGTTTTCTCAACGGATTTGGCTTTTTTGGGTCATCAGAAACAACTTTTGTTCGGAGGGTAGGGTGGGCGGAGCGGTCGCTTTTCAAAATAATTGAGAAAATCTGTGATTTAAGGGCCGTTTTCGACAATTTTGCATGGTATGCGGGAAAATGATGGAAATCAATCTCTTCAAGTCAGGTATCTAGAGATTGGAAATCATTTACGAACCCAAAACAATCATTTTTTCGTATGGAGACATTATTGGAAAGTGTGATAGATTTCCAGATAACTGCCGTAAAAAGTAGCGATTTTGAGCGATTTCTCATGAAAGTCACTAGTTTGATGTCTCGATACAAAAAAATGTTTGTCTTGGGTCCACAAATGATTTTCAAACATTAGAAATTTAGTTGGAAGAGATCGATTTTCATCAATTTCCCGCCTACCATACAAAATCGTCGAAAACGGCCCTTACATCAGGGTTTTTCTCAATTATTTTGAAAAGCGCCCGCTCCGCCACCCTACCCTTCGAACAAAAGTTGTTTCTGATGACCCAAAAAAGCCAAATGCGTTGAGAAAACCAATATGCAAATTTCTTCTATTAGCTTGGCTTAAAACACACCGTGAAGGACAAGTAAGACATTCCCGACAAACGAGAGTCCTGAGATTTTTTATCCAACGATATGCGATACAACCGCAGCGAGACTACTATGAACAATAGAAGTAACAGATGTAATGATTTATTGCAAGTGTCGTCTATAAAGATTTGAAGATTCCAATTTTGAGAGTAAGAATGAAGGGTACAAACTGAAATGTGCAAGAACGATAGACTAGACTTCGTACAATACATGATGAAACCTTAAAAACTTTCAAAAATTTCCCTGGTCGTTCTACAAAATTGCATAATTTTGTTAATGAAGCCATTCCATACAAGAAGTAAATGTCACTCTAAGCGTAAAAAACGAAAAGGACTTGAGGGTTATCGGGCTATTTACATAACTAGGGATGAAAAGTTGGAAAGTCCAGTTTTCCTGAGAAGTAATTATCGATCTCGACTTAGCCCTGCGATCAACAATTGCATCATCCCGAGCTATGTACTTCACATACTAAGGTCGACGAAAGTTGGTGAAATTCAATAAAAAGTGTGGTTTTCACATTTAAATGAGACCGATGACGACACATAAATGGGCGTAGAAATACCTTTCTCGTTAGATTTCAATCAAACTTACACCAAAGGCGCTGTTCACATATAACCTCACACTCCAAAGGATGTTGTACAGCAAAACGTGACGGTCCTAACATATCTGGGTCATATTTGACCATTTTTGCGTAACGAGGAGAGGGTCGAAAATTCTATAGAATAGCGTGACGTAATATGTGAACTCAAATTTCCGATAGAACAAATAAAAGGTTCGCGTAGCTAGCATTTTTTTAAGTGTCTCGTGATGAACGGATTTTCATTTTAATTTTCGCAACTTGCCTCTAATAGTGAACCGAGTTTAGAAGCATCAAAGATGTTCAAACCAAATTTGATGAGATATTTCGAGATATTTTGCTTCAAAGTTCTCAGTCACTGGACAAGGAATTGTAGAGTTTTGCTAGCACTAAAAAAGCTAGCACTAAGCTTTAGTGACTGAAGTCATCGGAAATCTTATTTGCTTGTCGGACACGGTTTTCAACTTTAAGTTTTAGCGGATGCAGCCAGAAAGACAACAAAATCGTTGGGTCACGTTCCATCAAACGTTTTTCAAACGTGTGTACAAAATCTATACTTTCCCGAAGGCCAAGCCAACTAAATATCGAACACATACGCAATTATTGCAGCCAGACAACGTAATCCAGGAATTGATCAAAATCATTTTTCCTCTGCTTCTCAGATTTATTTCCATTCAGTCAGGCATTGTTCAATTTATGGGAAAAACATTTTATGCTCGCCCAATTTGGCGAATGTTAAGAGAAGTACACTTCAGTTAAATGAATTCTGATAATAAAAGCGCAGAAAAAAAAACCGATTGGTGCCTGATGCCGACATATTCAAGTGATGTGATATTCGCAGAATGAATAAAAATTATTTCACTATTCGCTCGTGAGCAATTTATTCAACTATTCCAAGAAGTTCAATTTATGAAAGGGAACGGGTTAGATATTATTTGATTGGGTTAGATTCAATACTAAACGGGTTAAAGATATAAATTGCATCATGGAGAATAAAACGACAAAAATAAATATGGCAAATTCCACGATCTTGTACTGTGACTGACAAACTGGGTCTTGAAATTAGTTCGGAGTCGGTGAGACTTTTCTTCGAGCAACCTTCATGGAACCTGGTCTGGTCCTCTTTCGAATGAATCAAACATGCTATAAGAAAAATTAAGGGATTTCGAGGTATTTTGGTTCAAACTTTGTTAGTCACGGGAGAAGGTCGTGGATTGCTACATATGCAGTCGTTGTCGGCTGATTCGTAGTCAATGCTACCATTTTAGATTATGCGTAGCGGAATAATTTTCGTAGATTTGATTATTTTCAATTTTAACGCTGTTTGAAGATTGAAGCTGATCTACATTTACACTCAAGAATTCAAGAAGTAATAGCAAAAAAAGGAAGTACACATCTGTCATCTGTGAAGACCGACAAAAAACAACATCCGGCAAATTGAGCATTTTATATTGAAAAATGTACGGTCAAACAATTGAAGTAAAAGATTTGAAATCAAACTTTTGCAATTGACTTTATCAAAAGAAGTACTAGACATGATAAAAATAATGTTGATTGATATGATTGATCGTAAGCTTTTATTTGTACCTTTGCTTATGTTGTTAAACGAATCGCGTCGTGATCGTCACGTCTGTTTATTCGAATTTTCAATTTCTCATCCCTGTAAATAATCATTCTGCATTCTGCATTGCATCATAGACCTTAAGTTCTAGATTAGACGATAACACCCACCAAATTGCTAAAATCAGAATTCATTTTGGAAACCCTTGTAGATACAGCAAAACAAAAAAAACCCAAAATGAATAGTCAAGAGTTTCGCCGTCGTGGAACGGAAATGGTTGAGTACATTTGCCAATATCTGGAAACGTTAGAAGATAGAAAAGTAACACCTAGCGTCGAGCCGGGATATTTACGACACCTTCTACCGGACGAAGCACCATATCATGGTGAAAATTGGGACAAAATTATGGAAGACGTTGAATCGAAAATTATGCCAGGTGTCACTCACTGGCAACATCCTCGATTCCACGCATACTTTCCGTCGGGCAATTCGTTTCCATCGATTCTTGGCGATATGTTAAGCGATGGCATTGGATGCATTGGTTTTTCATGGGCTGCGAGTCCTGCTTGTGCGGAACTTGAAACTATCGTTCTCGATTGGTTGGGTAAGTCATATAGAGTTGACATTGCCATAGTTAATGTTGAAGTAACAATTGGTCATAAAATCAAACACAACTATAGGTCGTGCCATAGGTCTACCCGATGACTTTTTGGCATTAAAGGCTGGTAGTAAGGGAGGAGGCGTTATACAGGTAAAGCAAAGTTATGATTCGTCGAAATTTTTAAAAACAAAATTAGTTGGAAGTTAAGCGAGGCAAGACAGTAACAACTACAGACATGAGAAGGGGCCATTCACAAATTACGCACGCTTTAACGGTGGGGTTTGACAAGAGCGTACGCTTCATACAATTTCCAAAATTTCTTCATAAATTTTGGCATACGGGAGGAGGGGCTCGCGCAATTTATGAATGGCCCCTAAGATATAATGAATTTCAAATCCAATTTTCCTTGATTTACTAGAGTAAACACTTCAGATTGTTAAATAGTTAAGCTGTTAAAATAAAATCCGGAGAATTCAACATAAAGCCACGTTAATTTTACCATAAAAATTGGTAAACATAAACAAATACAATGTGGCCATGATACACACATTTTTGGCCGTGCATTCTGTAGGTGGTTCTTGAAAAACCGACGGCATTACACATACGTAATGTAACAAAAACAAAACCTCGATGAAACGTGGAAATTTCATAGGAATTTTCTGTTACAATTGGAAGAAATTTACGTCGTTGTTGAATAAACAGAATCGTCTAAGGAAACGGAGGCTAAAAATAAACAAAAAAAAAAGTCGTCGTGCTGACAGTGTCCCTAACATGTTTGGTAACGTTACTGTTTTTCTCGACTTTTCTTTCACGATTTTGATTTGTGTGAATGATCTCAACTGTCGAGAGTCAATCATTATTTCATTAAACCTCAAAATTTATTTAGACATCAGCGTCTGAATGCGTGCTAGTCACTATGCTTGCCGCTCGAGCTCAAGCTATCAAGCACCTAAAACAACAACATCCGTTCGTTGAAGAAGGTCATTTACTATCCAAGTTAATGGCTTACTGTTCCAAAGAAGCTCACAGTTGCGTTGAAAAGGCGGCTATGATTTGCTTCGTTAAGCTTCGGTAAGTGAAAGGTCAAAATTTGTTGCTGAGGCGAAGACTTTATTTTACCTCAAATTCTATTTAGAATTCTTGAACCGGATTCTAAGTGCAGTTTGCGTGGGGATACGTTGACGAAAGTATGTAGAATTTTACTTTGAGTTTCTTCCTTAATTGACACATATAAATCACGTCAGCAGAAGTGTCCGATAGCTCAATCGGAGGAGCATTACAATCATACGCCAAGAATCTCGGGTTCGATTCCCGGGGTGAACAATTCTCTGCCTGACTTTTTTTGAATCACTAGGCGATTAAGCATTCGCTATCAATCATTAATAGGTTCTACGAACTACCATAACTCAAGGTAGTTCTTACAAAGCGACATCGGCAACACCATTACGTCACAATCACGACTATCTACATTTCATTAGAATTATACGCACAACAGGCTCATTTGAAGCCAAGGTGCAGGGTCCTTTCCGCTCAATAATCCTAATCCAAATCCTAGCAGTACACAGGTGAGGGGATGGGTCTGAGATGAAACAAAGGAATTACCGACTTTTCTATTGTGTTTTAGTGTGAATTGTGGTCTGAAAATTCGAACTGCTGACGTGATTTGTAGATGGTTTCTAATGAGACGAGATTTGAGGATATTGGAAATTCATAAACGAAACTTCCACTACCCAATCTCCTTGCATCTTGCATCTCATCCATTCGATTATGCTTCGATTTTTAATGTGAATTGTATCATCAAAGGCAATGGAAGAGGACGAACTGCAAGGACTAGTGCCGTTCTTTGTATCTACCACTTTAGGAACAACTGGATCATGTTCGTTTGATGCATTACACGAAATCGGTGTTGCTTTGCAACGTTTCCCGGGAGTATGGTTGCATGTTGATGCCGCGTAATTTACTGAAATAACTATGAAAGAGCCCAGTCAGACTTTAATTGAATTAAATTAAATTTCAGATATGCAGGCAACGCATTTATTTGTCCCGAACTGAAATATCTGTTGAAGGTAAGGTCGAGCAATTCAATTGTGTACAGCGAATTTGGTTAATTTAATTCAGGAAAAAAATCGTTCAGGGAATCGAATACGCTGACTCATTCAACACAAATCCGAATAAATGGTTGCTCACCAATTTCGATTGTTCAACGTTATGGGTCAGAGACAGAATACGTTTAACATCCGCATTAGTGGTCAGTATGCATGAAATAATCATCAAATGAATTTGGGAATTATTTATAAACCCAACGAAACATCGATGCTGAAAATAAACGCAACCAATTTTTTTTTCACAATCGCCAACAGGTCGATCCATTATACCTTAAACATGGGTATTCGGATGCTGCGATTGATTATCGACACTGGGGCGTACCACTCAGTAGGAGATTCCGATCACTCAAACTTTGGTAATATTGAAATTGTTTTTGTGGAAAAATGTATTTTCGTTACATTCAATAATTAGTCTAGTGGATAGAGAATTCATTTACAGTGACTATAACTAGATCTTACAGTACAATACAAGAAGCCAGTCAGGCCGGAGGGAATTCATATTCATTTTCTGCAGCTCTTTGAACTCATTTTCCATGAGCCTTTCCCCACTTAGTTTGATTCTTTCAGGCGTTTTATCTTACATTTCAAATGAGTGCCTTTAGGAGCCAGTCCGGCCCTGAAGCGACTGCTATATCTGCCGTACTTTGCATAAGAAACTTTTTCGAAGGAAAGAACAAAAGAATTCTTTTGATCTATTTTTCGAAAAAGTTTCTTATGCAAAGTACGGCAGATATTCGCTTCGTCTGTTAAACGAATTAACTCCATACAGTACAATTGTTAAGACCAGTTGCACTAGACTATAAATTGAACGATTCATCCATTTCCTCAACAGGTTTGTTTTGCGAAGCTACGGTATATCCGGTCTTCAGAACTATATCAGACACCATATTGAGCTGGCCAAACGATTCGAACAGCTCGTCAACAAGGATAGCCGTTTTGAAATTTGCAACGAAGTCAAGGTCTTGTTTATATTCACGTACGCTAAATGATTTTATCTAAATTCTATCGTTTTCCAGTTGGGACTGGTCTGCTTTCGATTGATAGGTTCGGATAAGTTGAATGAGAAATTGCTTAGTAGCATCAATGCTTCAGCTAAGATACATATGGTGCCAGCATCGGTGAATGAACAGTACGTCATTCGCTTTTGTGCGGTCGCGCAGAATGCAACTGATGAAGATATAGGTAAGTAGGTGACAATGAGATATTTAAAAGAATTCTAAGTCTTTCGAGAAACCCAGAAATTTCCATGATTTTTCCATTTGAAAAAAAAAATAGATAAATGCAGAAAGAAAACGTAACACTTTAGCGAATCATAAGAAAAATGAATTTTCATTCATTTAGCTTCGGTTTTAATAGTTTCACGATGATTATAGAACTTTTCAATAGTTTCAAACTATTCAAATCAAAGTCGAACCAATCAAATTTCATTATTCTTATAATCCTCCAGTTGAGCACGTTACTTTTATGCATTAAAGAGTGAACTCGCTAAATCTTCGAAAAGCTTGTATGGAATCGAGATTCAACCCATCACCGATCCTAATGAGTAAGGACTCAATTGAATTCCCGTTCCATTCGGTGCAACTTGTAGAACAACTTTTTTCTTGAAACACTTTGGTTCGCCCGCTGGGATCTCTGAGAAAAGCGGTCTGCAGGTGAGTCGCGAAAACAGTTTTTTGACCAACAAGATTAGTCCTATTAAAGTATTGTACTCAATTATTAAGTCAGACACACATTGTGGACTACCATTGGTAAGCTGTGCGGCCCATCCAGCCGGCGCTGTGAGTGAAAAACCTCGAAAAAATGAAATTCTTTGAAAGGCACTGGGCGGCAGGGGGGACAAGTTGCATGATGCTTTAATTGGATTTGTCTTGTTGGAGCTATTGACCATTTTATTCAGAGTCTCAGCGGTCCAACCAGAGTGTTTCAAGAAAAAAGTTGTTCTACAAGTTTCACCTCATGGAACGGGGATTCGCTTGAGCCCTTACTCATTAGGATCGGTGATGGGTTGAATCCCAACTGTTCGAAGATTTCGCGAATTCTCTCTTAAATGGTCAAGGCCTCATATGAATCGAACGGGGCAGGCAGTATTACTCTGTCTCTCTTTCTCCCTATCATATTCTCAAAAAATAAAAAAAAGATTTTTCATTAACAATTTGGCTTTAGTACAAAAATAAATTTGGTGTATAATGTGGTTACGTGTACACAGCAGTTTTCGAATGGACTAATTTACATCCAGATCTTGACACATCAATATATTCAAATATCTCGCTAATTTCATCAACGCTCAACTTCACATTTAATTTCACACTTTCGATAGCGATACACCGTTCGACATCATCATAGTCGAATGGTCGGAAGTTTACAGAATTTATGCCGCGCAAATTTTCCGTTAATCTAAGACGTTTCTCGTCCAATGTCTTTAAGTCGTCATCCGAATAACTAGCCAAATTAAATACGAACACAACCAGAACGGAAATATCACTTTCGACGAATTCTTTTCGAATCTCATCGTTTAACTCCTGTATCGTTTCACTGTACGTCATGTCTATGCTATCAATTATCACCAAATAAGCGCCACACTTCTTCTTCAAATTTTCTTTTATCCAATTCATAATTTTGTAATAATTACTCGACGTCGATCGAACGCCGGACCATATGAAATAAAACACATTGCTGGGCCATTGGAAATTCGATTGTAGGATGTTGCAGGTCAGAGTTTTTCCAACACCTGAACCACCAACGATCGCTAGCGATACGTGACCTTTGAAATTCTCAATGACACTAGTGATTTGACTGATCGCTTCATTCTGATTTATAATATGCAATTTTAACGGTCCGATTAATGAGTCGGGTTCGAACTGTTGTGTACAATAGTCCAGTTTCCCATACATATGGAAGTTGTATTGACGATCGACATGTACACGAAAGCGTCGATTCACTTCGGCCACATCATCAAAGCGGGCGATTAGAATGGCGACAATGAGTATTGAAACAGCAGATAGCACTCGGGTACGAGTGAAAAGTCGGCATTTTGGTTGTTCGGCATACGGTTTGTCGGATGATACTAAGCTTCGAATATTCTTTCGTTTACCCATCGGTTTCCCTAGTGTTGATAGTTGAAGCCAGATGCCATGTGTTAGTTACTGAGAGTTTTGAGAGTAGGAGAACGTCCTGAAAATGGGTTTAATATCAGTCGTAAGATTAGTTTAATTGAGATTTACATGATTTGAATTTTTTGAATTGCCCTACTACCCCACTCTCAAATATGAAAATATCACACAAGTGTCATCTGGCTGGTGCTCATTGAGATAAGAAAAACACTTCAGTAGGAGGCGAACTTGACCTGATCAGGTCAGGTCTGACCTAATCAAAATATTCAGGTTTCAAGTATACTCCGGTCAGGTCAAAATTGAAAGAAATCAGGTTCAGATCGAAATAAGCTTCAGGTATCTCTGATAAGGCGAACCTGCCCTATTCCAAGCATTAATTTTGTATCGAGTCTGTTGAAAGTGATTTCAAACCGCAGACATAGAAGTAATGAATGCAATTATTGCCACACTTGACTACAAAAACATAAATCGAGCAGACTGAAATAATTAATTTCAATCATGCATTCAGTTTTCTACGGACTATATTCAGCACTCTTGACTCACATACCTAAAAAAATTCAAATTTATGCGAGTAAAATGAGTGCGCATAATTTGTTTGTCTCAGACGTTTACTTAAGGTTGGAGTAAGAGAATGTACCTTCAACCAAACATTACATCAATCAATAACAGGGACTTGAATTGAACAGTTGTTAGTTTCAGGAAGATCAAATTTAAAATATTTTCATTACCAACAGATTATGCTTGGGATGTCATTACCGACTTTGCTGCAGAGCTTCTTGAGAAGGTAATACATTATGCTCTTATGTCTTATTCAAACACACACATTGCTAACGACTTTGCTAACTAAACTCATAGCAGGAACAGACCGACGAGATCACCGAAATTCTGGACCGTAAACGCAAAGAAACATTGGCACAGAAACGATCCTTTTTCGTTCGCATGGTCAGTGATCCGAAACTGTACAATCCAGCTATCAACAAAGGTACACCCCGGGCATCTGCCGACAATTACTCTCCGGTAAATGACGGAACACCAACAATACAAACACCAACGGCCGGCCAATCAACTTGGATTAGCTGGCCATTAGCATTTCTATTTGCTAATTCAGATGATGGTCCTAAGAGCAATGTTCCGATTAGGTAAATCGAACTGTTTTATTTGTTTCGCATAATTTTTGTTTTTTGATGAAGATGACAGAGGCAATTAAATTATTCTCCTCGGTCCACAGAGAATTTTACATGATAAATCCATTAAAAAATTTCAGTGTTTTTGTTTGACTTTAAGTGAAGACTTCCGATTAGCCATTGAATGTTTCTGTTTGCTCGTAACATAACTGCGGTCATTTATTAAAAATATATTTTTTACCAAGAACGGGAGTAAGTCACAAATTACTGTTAACAGATTCCGTCACCTGGATACGACCGTACGTTTATCAGCATCACGCCGGAATTCGGCCACTGGTGGCTCATCACCATCGCCGGAAAATGAGAATGGATTCCCAACGAATCGTTCGCCGAAACGATCACCCGTGCTGGGCAGAAAGAGGGGCACCTCACCCAATCCAACTACTGCGAACAACGGAGCCAATAAATAATAATTGCCGTTTGGTGAAATGGAAGAAAAGGTATTGCAAAAGGAAAACATTTTTGGGAATCAATATTCATGTTAGCGCCAATCTGGACGTCATATTCATCATATCTTTGTCAATAATAAAATATAATCGTCGCTGTTTCCGTAGCCGTTAGAAAATTAAAAAAAATATATTGTGAGCAATGCATTTCAGCACTTCATTTTGTTGAGAAAATCATAATGGTAAATAAATGAATATAAACTAGACGATCGATGGTGGAATGTTTATTTGTTTCCCCCCATTGCTTTCTATCAACCGATTAGGATGTGCTTAACAAACATTTTTACAAACAAGCGCTCTAAATCAAATTGAAATTGGAATATCTAAACCAGAAAAAATCCGTAAGTAAAACTGTTGTGGATTTATAAAGTTAACACATAAATGATCTGTATGGCTAAATATGTCGTCATCGAAATAAGAATATCATTCCGATCGTGCGGTTTAAGCATCGGCACGACAAGCAGATATTTTCTTAAGGACAGGTACCAACGAAATACAAACTTTTCCGCCTGTCACAGGTACAAAAAATTTGTATGGGCTGAGGTATAATCGTTCCGATGCTTTTCATGCTTCACTTCAACCCAAAATCTCCGATTGACGGCTACACGTCACAGTAAATACTTGAGCGAATCAGTTCGGCTCCCTGTGGCGATGTCAAGGAGTCGAGGAATATCTCCACAAAAAATTGTAAGAATATGTAATTTCATCCTTGATTTTTTGAATTTTTTCGGAAGATATCCCTCGACTCCTTGACATCGCCACAGGGAAGGCCGAACTGATTCGCTCGAGCATTTCCTGTGACGTGTAAACTCCACAGTCGGTTCATATATGAATTTCTGAATCCTGAAAGTCACTATTCAGCTGACGACTGAGTATAACATTGGAAAAGAACGAGGTTTGTTACTTCGTTTATTTGAAGTAATCCGTTTTGTTGAATTCTAGATCTTTTAC
>JANTFA010014230.1:0-16164 GCA_026413405.1 Phytosciara flavipes | reverse complement strand
CTTCCATGTTCAGATGATTTGTTCCTCGTATCATAATCAACAACTCGTCCATATATCACTTCACTCGAGGATGTGTTCTTTAGATGCTATGAACGAGGGACCACCTGCATGTTTTAACAATTTCAGTCAAAAAATCGACTCGGCCACTGTTACCCTTGGAAGTTTGTAGTGTGTATTTAGGCTGTTTAATCGAGATCAATACTAGCGGTCAGAAAAAGAAAGAAACGATCAGATAAATAAATACTGTGAACAGTGAGACGAAATAACGCTCTATCACAATCAGCTCGTTTCATTGAGATAAAAGTGTGTTTGCAATCAAAAAGTCCAGTCACTCAATTCCATTTTGGAAAGCATGACACATGTGGTAGCGTGTGAATCGCGCATTAATAAAAGCCGAACGCAATGCATTACAGTCACATTCCACTTCATGTGACATCGCGAGTTTATGTTCACTGGTTTCTTATTATAACATGAAATTCTCGTGAAAAATAAAACCGAGCAGGGTAGCGAAGAGGAAGAGAAGAGAAAACAACAGGCACATTAAAACAGTAGATCGTCTGTGTAGTGAAAATTTATGAAAGTTGAAATGATAACAATGACTGATTTCGAGTGATCGCTGAATATTCCCTCATTTGAACTCGAAAATTAGCCGTAAGAATCACAGAAATAAACAATCATCACGACACACATGAATTGGTCGATGATACATCAACATCACACTCTTGAATTACACAGCTAAACACTTACCTGGAGAAATTTCTTCACATCATCAAGCACGTTCCGAAACACCAGTTCCTCTTTGTGTTGATCAAACCATCCATACTTTGTGATCTTTCCCAGTAAAGTTACCAGCGCCTGAATGACGAAATTCTCGAGGCTCGGCCTAGTCGCCAAGTAGTTCAGAATGTAATTCCTGTGAAGGTCAAGCATAAAGCCCGGCAAATTAGTTTCACTTTCGTCGTTCACCGCTTTGAATTTCCATTTTCCTTACCTAATGTCGATGCGCTGTTGCAAACTCAGTCCCTGGACATTTTTCGAAATCAATTTTGTTAACGTTGTTGCGGCTAACAATTGCGAATAGCTGGAATCTCCGCGATCCAACAACAGTTGACATTTCGGTAGTGCATCACAGCTGTCTTGGAAAGCTACTAACGCTTTTTCTGCTTCGGATCGGATCGCCGAATCTTGGGCCTGGTACATTTGCTTACATAGCAATTCGAGTTGTTGGATGTCCTGTAAATGATTCGAACGGAAAGATTTGTAAATTTCCAAGTGAACTTATCAACTCAAATTTGTAATGTGACGCAATTGTTTTTGTAAGCAAATATTCTGAACTATCACTTTCTTTAGCCGCTGCCATGACTGATTACACTTCCAGTAATTCTCTGTTATTCAATCGATCAAGTTAAGTCAATAGTCAACAA
Source organism: Phytosciara flavipes (assembly GCA_026413405.1). NCBI lineage: Eukaryota > Metazoa > Arthropoda > Insecta > Diptera > Sciaridae > Phytosciara > Phytosciara flavipes. The sequence goes on along the minus strand of JANTFA010014230.1, from coordinate 14,740 downwards.
ATCAGAGGAGTCCAAACGGGAATAATCCCGGTGGTTCACTAGACGTAAATAATAAACAAAGCGAATTCCAAACTTTTGTTTTCATCCACAGAGTGCGCAAACTTTCTTCACTTCAACCAACAAAAAAAACTTCATTTCATAACCCTCGTACCGATGTTATGTGCCGAGTTTCATGTTTATTATATGCGGCCATCGGCAAAATACAATTTCGTATTTTCAAGGGAATGCAATGATGCGGTAAATAGTACGAATATTTGCCGGAATTTGCACTTACCATGCAATCCATTATGGTTACCATCAACTTTGGGTATGATGGCGGCTGAACAAATTGTTTAAGTATATTTAAAAAAAAAAAAATAGTTCGGAGAGTTGGCTTTCGGAGTCAGTGATTTGTTAGAGATGTCAGTTCGTTATCGGAGAGAAGCCGCAGAAATGGCGCCAATTATTTGAATGCATCGAAGCTAAGTGTCTCGTTTGTCAAATGGAAGGCCATATCAAGTTGGCTATTATTTTCTGTGGTATGAAAAAGAACAGACGATTATGCTGGTCCTCTATTTCACTTACGAAATGTAGTTAGCTTCGTTGCTAGTCAGAGCATCGGTCAAATAGGTAATGTTCATTTCTGAATTTTATTATCGCTTCACATAGCGGTGGGCTATCAGATGTAGTTGACTATACTCTGACTTAGTATTGTATTCCACTCAGAAATCATAAGGAATGATAAATAAAGCTTGATTTTCAAAAAAAAAGCATTGGCCTTCGATTAATGGTGTTCTACTCGGAGTACACCAGAACAGCGTACTCAGCCCACTACTCTTCAACATTGTCATCAAATACCTTACATCCGAGTTAATCCAAGAACTCCTGCTAAGCATACAATTTGCTGACGACGTCGGCCTAGCAAGCGAGAGAGCAGCGAAGTTCCAAGAAGTATTTGACGAGGGGAAGAATATCCTTGAAGATCATGGGTTGAAAGTTAGTGAGTTAAAGACTGAATACATGTTCCTGCCATTTAGTGACCCACAAGCCCCATCGCCATTAACCATTAACGCCAATCAACAAGATTGCAAATTGTCACGAAGGCGTAAATCATAAAATCAGCGAAGGCTGACTGAAATGGCGACAAAATTCAAGAATATTGTGCGACAAAGGTATGCCACGAAGACTCCAGGGCAAAATCTACTCAACGGTGGTACGTACGACCTGCACTTTCTTATGTTTCAAAATGCTGGACTATGTATGAAAAGTTTGGAAGTAATCTAATAACAGCAGCGATGAAAATGTACCGCATGTTCCTTGGCGTCATAAAGTTGGATCGCATCAAGAGTGAACATATACGAGGCACGTAGAACATAACACCATCGCCGACGAAGTCAAAAGCGAGAAAAACGAATGGTTTGCTAAAGTCTGCTCCCACGATGAAAGCAATGTGACGAGAAAAGTTCTTTCGATAGACATCCCTAAGGTGAGTAAAAGGGGAAGAACAAGGCACATTTGGGCCGGCCCAATGCGACAGCGACAAAAGCGATTCGGGCTAACACAAGAAGCAGGAAATTACGATCAATGAAAAACGCATACCTGCCATGAATTAAATGAAATATTTAAACGCTGACCGTAGAAAATCGGGAAATTTTTTGCAAACACTAGTCACTAGTAACATCCACAAACAACCAATTCATAAAATAGTTGTTTTAGGTCAGAAAACAGACAGAAATCATAAGTTTCATTCGATTCAAATTATTCAGATTAATGCAAGATTGGAACTTTGAAGGAAAAAGCTCAAGGATAAAGTTTATTGTCGTTGTCAGAATGCGATATATGTAATCGACAGTGAAAATGAAAAACAGGAAAAGTTTCATTACCTCCAAAGTAAATACCTAAAGCACATGCAGACACCGTTTCCTCCTGCTGATCTTAAAATTCCCACAAATTTTATGTAGAAACAGCACACTGTTTCTCGTCAGGAACGACAGTGTCGAGAATTTTGGGATCACATGCGTGCTACGGTAGGGGATACTGTAAATTACCGGAATAAGATGACTTGGTGAAGCTGCCATAAGTAATACCAGTTTCGCACTAACACAACGATACACATGCGTGATGGAGCATATTTGCTAGATGCGATATCCCATCCTCCCCCCATTATGGCATATTCAATATTATGACAGTTGACAAGTGAACGAATTCCAATAATTTTTATTTTTCTTCTCAAATGAGCAATCATCACATCGATAACATATTGACAAAATCCCCGAATATTTTACCTTCTGCTTAGTTTAACTGATTGCCTAGCATAATTCGAAGCTATGACTTCAAGAAACCTAACCGAAGTGTTTGTGATAATGCGAAACAATGCACAACACAACAGAAATATGTATGACGACGACCGTGTAAGTCAATAAATTTTTCTGTTGCTTGGGAAAAACAAAATGAAAACAACAAAACTTTTCTCGTTTTCACGCTCGGCCAGAAGGGTGGTGACAGTGAGAAACTTTTGAAACGCACATTACATGACGCTGAAGAGGGTCTCGAGCTTAGTAACGATTGTGGTGCGCCACCAGTTTGGCTAGACAAATTAGAGGAGGCTCAATATACGATATCCAAGTGAGTGTGAATGTTCAACAGATGATGTGGTGTAGGTGTAAGAGAGGTGCTTACTAATGAAATGATTTTCCTTTTGGTTGTGAATGACATTTTCAGGATCAAGCCGAAACTGGATGAATTAGGGTCTTTACATGCAAGACATTTATTGCGTCCAACACTCGATGATCGATGTGAAGAAGAAGAATTGATCGAAGAGTTGAGTCAGGAGATTTCGAAGCTTATCTGTTCGACGCACCGACACATTCAATGCATTCGATCGAGTATAGGAAATGGTAAGAATTCTGCTCATAATTTCGAACTGACAAGAAAGAACTCGAATCAAAGTGATAAGGAAAAGCTACTTTCCGAATATACTAGGGCCATTCAGTCCAATGTTTTTCAGTTTATTGTCGAATGTAGCCATTTCACTATTTTAAGAGGCAGTTTAGTCAGTGAAACCTCAATGTTGCTAGACGTGCGCTACTGTCATTTCCGATTCAGATAGGCCCCAACAAATTGGGGAAACTGTTTGCGGGTCTCGTCTGTCAAACATCTTAGTTGCTAATGGGCTCACCCATAATTTGATTCATTACCAGAGATGGCAGACTAATCGAATTCAGTGCTTTAAGGATTCCATCCGTTTTTTATTACGCTCTCATCGTGTAAGCGGAATATTTGACTGCCCTCTTCTAACTGATTCCATTTTCCATTCACTCTTGCTCCAGACTAAGGCTGTTTTGCATTTTCTGTAGAAAATATGTGGGTCGTATAGAATAGTACGACAAATTTTTATTAGAAAACTATAAGTCCCAAATTCAAACAAGGAAGACCACCGCAGCAACTACAAAAACGAAATTTGTAAATTCATTTCTGACGTCAGATCATATCACACAGTTTGGATATTTCATTGGTACTGTCAAGTGATATAAAGGACATTTCCGCGATCCGTTTGTACTGCAAAAGTCCTAGGACGTAGTTCATAGAAGACGTCCGCTTTTAAGGATGTGGAAAATGTGACTTTTATGTTATTGGGTATAGGAGTCTGGTGTTTTGATCAAGGATCGGTTAGACTTTAGTGAAGCGCTTTAAAATGCTTCTCAGATTTGAGGAGTCAGCGTCACTATCGTGATTTACCTGATTAGCTCATCTGACCGGTCCGGCCTTGTTTGTGACGATAAAAACTAATGGAAACTATTGAAAAAGTCTATAAACTGGCGAATTTAACGTTTTGTTTACGAACCAATTTCAGGCAACAAAATAGAACAACGCCTTACAAAAAGTGTTGAAACTGCATTGCTGAACGCGCTGCAGGACATTTCCAATCGATACCGCACCAGCCAAAGCAACTATTTGAAACAATTGAATTCGCGTGAGGCTCGTTCCAACATTTTCTTCGAAACAACCGATTTTACTACAATTGACCTGAATGATGACCTTCAGTCGGCACAGCTGAATGATGCCGTTGAATCGTTCGACAATTTTCTGAAACCGAAACAGAACAACACAAACTATCTGAATGACACCGACGAACAGATCGACGAGTATTTCCAGAAACCGGTCACATCCCGAATGACCCAACAACAGTTGCTGCTGTTCGAAGAGGAGAACACAAAAATGGCTGAGCATCGTGAACAGGAAGTGACGAAAATTGTCAAATCGATCGTCGACCTGAATGACATTTTTAAGGATTTGGCGAGCATGGTGCAAGAACAGGGCACGGTACTGGATCGTATCGACTATAACGTTGAACAGACGCAAACTAGAGTGACCGAAGGCTATAAGCAACTGCAGAAGGCTGAGATGTACCAGCGCAAGAATCGAAAGATGTACTGCATCATGATGCTGGCCGGCGTCACCCTGTTTATGTTGATTCTGTTAATTTTCACCAAATTCTAAATTACCCAAAAACGACTTGACTTTGTATAATCTAATTAACTGAAAAAATATATTTATTCAAAGCCGTTCTGAAATTCGGCTGGCTACTGATCTCAAATTTCCGTACACTTTACTTGGAGGCGAACCCAGAATCAAATTACAAATTGCCCGACGAGCCAGCGAAATGTTCTGATAGCTGCCCAATATGTGAATTCGAGAATCGGCGATGACGATACGAGTTTTGGTCACATTTTCAATCGTAAATTTGGTACGACCTCCTTTACCAGCTAGTCGACCGATGGCACGACTTTGATGGTCTCCTTTCAGTGTTTTCACGTCTTTAATTTCGAACGTTTCGATGAATAAATCTTCCAATCGGAGCAGTGACAGTGCATCTTCCACCTCAAAGCCGTAGATGAAGGCACGAACGAAATCGGCCGCCTTCTGTAGATTCGAAACATCCGGCGTTTCGGGAGCTATGCGAATTTCCACTTGATTGATTCTCATGTTGAAACGCACCTGCAGTTGTAAATGTTCGACAATGGGACTGAATATTTTGAGCCAGTTCTCCTTGAGCGCAGAGTATCTAAATGGAATCAACACTCAAACTCATCAAAACGAAAATGGGAGAACAAATAAAGTCAAGGCTCACCTGTGGGCAGGCACTGGAATCTTACGAAACTCAGCATTGGAGAATTTCTTTCGTTTTGTTTTCGGTGCATTCTTCTTAGTCGCACCTTCGATGCCAGTATCGCCGTCCACAATCATTTTGTCATCTTCATCGATTGCTCGTTTCTTGGATTTGTTTTTGTTTTGGCTGGCTGCGGGTAGAAATATTTCGGTGTTGATATTATCATTGGTCTCATCCATTTTGTCCATTATGTATACGGGCTCGGAACGCTGGTTGTAATTAGCACAGTTAAATTGTAGTCACGCTACAGATCACGGAACTATTTCGATTTGCGTGGACTGAAAAATATGCAGCGCACTTTGATGTCGAAACCACGTTGGGAAAAGAGAAATAAATATGGCAGAATGTGTTGACAGGCCTTAATTGACAGTTCATTTGACAGAGGCGCGGGGATGCGGTATTTTTTTAATGCGGTTCGGTTCAAGTAAGTGTCTTTTCATCTGGCGCAATTTGTTTTAATTTCACTCAACTCAATATGAAATATTTTTGGTTGAAGTTTAGGTTTGATGTTTTTTCAACAGCACGCTGCGAGAGAATGAATAGGGCTGTAGCTACAACACAATTTTAGGGCATATCGAGATCATGCATTTTGATTTCATTGTATATGCTGTCAGGTTCACAATATCGGAATGTAATTTTGGGTGATCAGCTAGTGTATGAAAATGGGATCATAGAATCGTCTCAGAGATTCCACCCTGACCTTGCACTAGTGCATTAGTAAAACAATTGTGTCGATAATGTGCGTTGTTATTAGCGAATTTTTCAATATTTACGGTGGATGTACCAGGTCACCGGACTTACTTACTTACTTAACCGGCTCTACAACCCATTAAGAGATTTGGCCTTCTCCAACTTCCAACCGCACTAATCCGCGGCTAACGAATATATTTTTTCCTGTTAGGAATAATTTTGATCTGAATGACGTCAGACGTCATAGATCTACATTCCACATTTCATGAAAATCTATAGATTGAATGGATTGCCAGCGGAATTGTTTAATTCATCGAAATTATATGGTTTGACGAATGTTCATTGCATAAGGTTCAATTTCACATGAAAAATCGAACCTTTTAACTTTACATTTAAGAAAATAATTGTTCACCACACACAGTGGACATTTTAGTGGAATAATCTGAATCTTTGCATAAACTAGGTCCCACCTTTCGGGTGGATCAGTTCCCTTGACTCACTTGATCACTTTATTTAATGATTTCGTCATCTTTTCCATTGGATGTTGCATCATCCATGGAACACGATTCACTTTTACAGTTCACAGAGAAAACCTCAATTCGATCTAAGAAATTCTTTGAATTGTACCATGGCTAACCGTGACTAACACAACAAGTAGAGTGTGAAGCTATCACATTTGCAGAATCGAACAATTTTCCAGTTAAGGTTTGAGAATTGTGTGAATGTCGGCCAGAGCGAGGTGAGCGTCGGAGTTTTTTTTTAATGGAATGTGTCGAGAATCGTGTGAATTACGGTCCTTGTTTCTCTCTGGCCGCAAAATTCACACTCGTCAGAAGTATGATTGCCCCTTACAATACGGAAATAATTATTGATACTTGACCACGAACTTGGTATTCAATTTTTGAAATATGTTCGGTATTTCAACTTCAAATCGATAATCAACAATCAACTTGATAGCCAACTATCAAATTGATAGTCCATTTTCAATTCGTTTCTAGTTTCTACCTTTCAGTTCTGCACCCTATTCCGTATTGACAATCTATTGATGCCTTTTCCGTGTATCTCTAGGTATAAAAGAAGATTGATAAATTGACTAAACCGCATTCTGTCAATTCATCACACAAAGTTTCATTCATTTTGGCGACATACCCTTGACTTTAAGTCAAGGGAATTATGACGAACTAATGGACTGACTAATTGTTATGTTCGATTAATTCTGCATTTAAAAAACTTTGATTTTAATATCACCCTAAATGTGTTAGTAGTAAGCAAAACTTCTGTGGAAAAACAATGGAAATTCAAATAGCTCTCAGTCTGTTGACTCTAATTTCTCAAGGTGCGAGACTTATCGATGAGTTAAACAAATGCTGTAACTTTGACCACAACATATTCTTGGCGGATTCATCGGTAGATATCGCCTATTTGGTAGGACATGGAACTCAACCCAGAAGTTTATTCATTTATGGAAATGCGAATGGAAGCATCAAACACTTAGAACGTCTTGCGATAGTCGAAAGTAAAAATCCATTCATGATTGTTGTTCCTGTGAGTTCATCGCTACGTGAAAACTTGGAATTACTGACAAAGATCAAAAAAGTTCAGCGACGTACCACAAATATGAAGATTGGAATATTCTTCCCAACCAACAGCACAATGAACAACATACGTGATCATTTTCTGTGGTTCAGAGAGCAGTCGGTTGTTAATGGATTTGCAGCGACCTACATGCAAACTAAGCGCTCGTTAAATATTTTCACCTATCATTCGTTTGGCAATTTTCAAGTGATAAACGTGACAGCTAGAAGAACTTGCGAGGATATTTTCCCCAGTCTAGATTCAAACTATCATCAACACAAATTCCGGATGACCCAATTTGTAACTGATGTGGACAAAAAATTCTGGCTCGCAATGTTTCAAGCAATGAACGCAACGTTTACTGTAATAAAGACAATAGATTACAATAGTTTTGAAACCATGCCGGAGTATTTCCAGAATGGAATTGACGTCTTTTCTACATTCGGTTCGATTAATAGAAACATAACTCCATTGCCCATGTACCCGATTGTCTATAACATCGAAAAAATTGTTGTTCCGGAAGCAGAGTCGTATTCGAGCTTCTACGCATACCTTCAGACGTTCGCGTCTAACGAACTTTTTGCCTATTTAGCTGGTACATTGAGTGCAATTGTGGTAACGTTAAGCGTTTGTCGTTTCATTGAAAATAGGAAACTTTTATTCATTCAAAGTTCGGTGGATACTGTGAATCTTCTGATTAATGACAACAGTAACATCAAATACCAGCGCCTATCTCGTGCTGAAACATTCCTAATTGGATCGCTTACTTTTGTTGGATTTATTGTCGTCAACGGATATCTATCGGATTTCCAAAGTTACATGACGAAGCCGGTTCTAAAACCACAAATTAAAACCGTTGCCGATATTTACAACTCTCCTTTGGTTATTGTAACTCCCGTTCAAATGTTACGCAAACTTCTCGACACAATAAATCATCGATCCACTGAAGAAGTCTGGGACGAGAAAATTTTCATAATGGAACCGGCTAGTTACCGAAAACAATTTTACAATTTCAATCATTCCCAGTCGTACGTGATCAACGACCGCTATTTAGATATGATGTTGAGGGTTCAACGGCGACTGAACGTGAGAGGCTATTACGACACAGGGACAGTAGTTGCAACTTCATTTTCCATGTTCCCAATATCAGAAACGGTACTGTTTCCTGATAAACGGAACGAAGTCATGCTTTGGTTGCATAGTTCGGGGTTGTTTCATCGATGGATGGTTCAATTTTTAGCTACAACGGAGAAAAGGATTATAGCTGCTCACCGTAAAAGGATGAAAAATCAACAAGCGACAAGTGACGTATTGGAATTTCCAATATTCATTGCTTTTGGTTGGATCGTGGGCGTTATTATTTTGTTCATAGAGATTTTGTGGGCTAGAGCGAGGCAGTGGTTTCGTTTGCAATGTGGTCTATCTGCTATTTAATTAACTGATATCATTACTTTCACACAGACAAGACGTTTTCTCACAAAATTTGACACTTGACAATATTGCTTGAATAAAGTGCTATGCTAAGCTAATACTCATAAATTAACTTTACAGTTTGCAATTTTGTATCTAGGTTTTTTTAATAACACAAATTGATAGTTGGTTGATTAAATAAAGGAATTTTATTTGTGTGCAGCAAAGTGAAATTATTTACGTTTCTTCAATTTACGAAATTCAAAATTCAACGTAATTAAAGATCACGTTTTATGGTATTTCGCGGTGTGAGCAGTAGATGCAAACAGGGTAAGTAATCTTTAGCTTACATTCTTCAGTTAGATGCAATGTGGAAATACTCAATGAAACTAGAGACAAGGTATGGCTGACTCATATTAATACGGAGGACATTCGGATTCCCTTGCATATATCACAAGGTTCTGAAAGCATAGATAAAGAATTAGTGACAATTGTTGTTCTACTGCTTTAAAGTAAAGTGGCAAAGAGAATGTCCAGTGTGGAACGGAGCTTTGGTGGTTGCAGTGGTGTTACAGGTTAAGAAGTTACCGCCAGAGCCTTGGTCATTCGTACTATTGTGAGAGAAAAATAAGTTTCAACGTGCTCAACGATTGCAATCCAATTCATTCCACATATGCATTGCCAATGTTGAGACATAAAGCCTATATATATCGCATGTGGAATGAATAATCTAAATTCACACCGTAAGCGCGCTTCAGATTCAAAAAAGAAACGCAAAAATGTTTGTTTTGACGCACAGTTTTTGTATGGTGGCAGTGGTAAATTGAGAAGAAATTCTTTGAAAATTCAAATTTTCTTGACGCACTTACGGCGTGAATTGTAATCGTTTGATATGAAAAGTCTTATGTTTCTCCGCCTGTAATGTTATTGGAAACTATGTGATTTATATGAGGGATTTTGAATGTGTAGGACTCATATTAAAATTAACTTCTAGTGCTGTAACTACGATTCATTTTAGAAGGTCAAAAATATTTAAACGAATTTATGATGTTAATGGACAACAGCTGTGTTGAAATGACCATAATTATGAACCTGTAATTGCTGAGAAGTCAAAACCATGTTTCTATTGATTTCGTTTTCAACACATTCGACTCTAAAATATCTAACAAATGTAAATGACTGGCAGTACAGTAGTAGAGGTTTGAAGAAACAGACATTCAAGTATTCCGATTGGGCCTAGTTGCTTGATTTCGCTAGTGTCGGCATGACTCGTATTTCTCAGGGAGCGAAACCAATCAATGAAAAAAAAACAATTGCTTCAAATTAGACTAAAATATTTTCATTTTGAGAAGTGGAGACTCGCCCAGAAGTTGTTTCACTGTCAAGGATTGCTATAGTAGACGTGTCATAGTGGAAAATTTGAGCAAAGAAGCTCCTTCATGATCTTGCCTCTCTTGTCAATCTCTTGTCTTGGATGTTATCAAACTTGAGCCTGATGGATTACCTGCAATTCTAATGGTCGGCATACTTTAGTTTGTCAAGCATTCAAGGGAAAGGGATCGCCGCATTTTCATTTGGTTTTAGTGAAACAAAGAAAACAATTTTGAATTTGGAAGACAATTTTTAATTGCACAACTACGAAAGTTCATCGAATTCGGAATTTTAATAAAAAATATTTTCTTGGCTTTTCTTCAGCACAAGAATCGACTGTCTCTTTTTATCGTGTCGTATGATTTTATCGTTCCATACAACGTCGCTAACAACATCTTTATTGTCCTTACCATTTGTAGCTGCATTCATAATTGCCAACATTTCGAAAGCGGTACGCTTATGCTCAGCAGTCCATTTCGTAGGCACTCCCGCCGCAGATATTTGATCGGTTTCTTCGCTCACATTCATTCTATCGCCTTTCGGAATATTTTTCACTTTATTCAGACCGAATAATCCAAATATTGATTTGCGTTTATTTTCGACCACCTTCTGACTTTCTTTCGATTGAGTCGAACTGCTTGATGAACTCGTTGTTGAATCAGAAGCTGAACTGGGCTTACTGGTGAACGCTTTCTCTGATTCTTTACTCTGACAGTTTGTGTCGGCAGTCAAATGTTGGTTTAATGTTGGTCGAGGTGGTAGTGACGGTGGCTGATCTTGAACACTTTCTTGTTTCAATTTGCGCGGAGATTTAAATGAAACTCTACGTCGAAACTCCTTCGGCCGTCGGAGCATTTGGGAATTTATTTTTGCAGCTGTTGGCATAACGACAGACTCATTCGGTTCAATCGACATTGTACTTTCATCATACCGCATCGGTTTCATGCAAATATTCTCCTTGTTCGCAATAGTAGTGGCTGATCCACTTTTCTGGTTAAATCGTTTGTCCGCTTTAATCATTTTATCCTTGGCCATTCGTTCCAAATTTTTTATTTTCCTTTCTCGCATCGCCAGGCATCGTTCACGGTTTTTCAACTCATTTTCTTTGTTTCTTAGCACGTCTTCCTGATTTCGTATTGCCTCAAGTCTGCGTCGCAACGCTTCGTTGAATATGTCCTCAGTCACATCTTTTGGATCATCGCGGCAGCATCTCACACACTGGGAAGTGGCTTTTCGGACTATATTTGCGGAAGCCGAAGTCTCGCTAGTAGGTTCAGGCACAGAGGCATTTTTCGGAAAAATTTCACGTCGAACGGAATAGAAAATTTCTTCTCGTAGATCCTTGGTACTGTCTCGGTCGAAGTTACAAGTACTTGATAGATTGGGCGCAAATACACTGGGCGCAATATTATCCTTTATCAAGCTTGGCAATGAACTATCCAGTGCCACCACATTCGAGACCACTGTTGGATGATGCAAAATTACTTCAATAGATGGACGATATCCTGATTCAACGTTCAGAAGGAAAGCGATGATTTTCTGCATGTCACTCGAATACATGTCCGGAATACGGTTGAATCGGCCATCAACGATATGTTTCGACAAAGATTCCATGTGTCTACCGGTGAATGGTGGTACCAGTGCACACAATTCGTAAATTAGACATCCCAACGACCAAATGTCGCTCTTTCGATTGTACTTTGTGCCTCTTATAATTTCCGGGCTCATATAGAACGGTGTTCCGACAACGCTTTCAGCAAAATTGTCCTCGCCTTTTAGCATTCGAGCTAAGCCAAAATCTCCTAGTTTCACGTTGCCACAAGAGTCTAAATAGACGTTGGCTGGCTTTATATCCCGATGCAGAATGCTGAGAGATGTTTTGTACGAATGACATCCTTGAATTGCCTTAGACAGTTGATAAAGAACACGCCAGATGAATTGCTCTTCTATATGGCACTTTTCGGCTACGCAACGTCTGATTAACATTGACAAATCACCGCCCTCGCAACACTCCATAATGATGTACAACGTTTTCGTCTCCTTATTAATTATGTGGTTGAAGTATCTGTAAAACCAAATTCGATTGAGAAATTACACAGCCGAAGCAGTCGTGATAAATGTACTCACTGGACAATGTTTGGATGGGATAGTTGCTTCAGCAGATTTATTTCGGTGACCAGCAGCTGTTTTTTGTCTTCGTCAAAACCACAGTAATCGATGGATTTCCATACAAATATTTTCTCAGTTAATTTGTTTCGAACTTTGAAACAAGTTCCGAACGTTCCGGTCCCCATAACCGACAGCACTTCATAGTCGAGTAGTTTCGTCATCTGAAATGTAACAGAAAATTGAATGGACCAAATATTAATCAACTGATCCTGGTTGAGTGGACGTGTTCTTATGAATTTTTTTTGTCATAAACATGGGGTATCTGAATTGGACGAAGGGGTAGGGTAATCTAAAACCTACCAAAAGTAGTGGACGTCATTTATGTCCCTAGTGACAAAAAGCTAAACATGGAAAACAGCGCCAAAAAGACCCCTCGAGCATCACCCCATACGATGCATGAAAAAATACAGCGTCGTTGCAGGAATGTTACTTATTGCATAAATGCATAATGCGCTATGATTACCCTCATTATATTTATTGTTCTGGGAATTGTAAGCAGACATTTTAAAACCGACGTACAAATTGCTGTTTCCCTACGTCTCTTTTATTTTTCTCGTTTATGCCGAGGGGGTAACCACTGGTGGAATTTTTGAAATTAGAAATGCAATTTTTGGAATTGCATTGTCATTTTTGGAATGAGTCGATATTTTCTGGAATTAAGTTGAATTTTTAGACCCGTACGAAGTACGAGGGTCTCACGCCTTTACTCTTACGTTTGTAACACGTCGATTTCGAACCCCCATAAAAAAATGTTCGTCTGTCGGTCTGTCAGTCTGTCGTCACGATAACTTGAATAAAACGAAAGCAATCTTGATTACTTTTATTTCCTCGATTTGTTTCTCAAAAAAGCCAGACTAAAATCGAAGATGAGCAAAATCGGTCGAGCCGATCCAAAGTTATGGTCGAAATTGTGCTATTTTCGAGATCTGGTCGAGGCTTATCGCATATATTACCGGCGGTAATAGATAGTTCAGTTAGTTCATAGATAATGCAAATGAAAGGTATTGATTACACCAACTCAGGAAAAAAATTTGTAAACATCGGATCTTGGGCTCGGAAATTAGAACCCATAGAGTGGGTCTAGTTTGAGCTACTCGGCCGTACAGTGAAGGTAGAGTTTTTTTTGTCGATATCTCGGGTAAATTTCAACCGTTTGAAAGGTAGTAATGGCCGTTAAGCGGTAGAACTGTTTTCGGTGACCTGAGAAAATGGCCGACAGCCGCCATTTTGGATGTTAGTGTTTTTTATTTAAATAAATGTCATCTGACTTTGATGAATTTTTTATAGAGTTCAGTTTATAAATGGGACTTCGGGGCTTCCGAAATTGCTGTAAGCATTTTTAACAATGGATAAGTTTAAATAAAATGATCTAAAGATAACATTGCAGAGCAGTTCTATAGACACCTAACTATATGCCGTCATCTACTCGTACGGGTCACCCTTAATGTTTGGAATTGATTTTGATTTTTAAAAATGGGATTAAGTGGAATTATTAGAATATGATTGTGGAAATGGAATAGTTGAGACAGATTTTTAGCAATTGGTTACCCCCTCGGCTTATGCAATAAAGCAGCGAAGTTAGTCAATACTATTGACACTTAAGGTTTCATAGTTCTTGGGCTCATTTTGAAAATTGGAATAGTTCTGACAAAATTCCGAAAAGCTCTTTCAGAATCAAAATTCCCAATTTTGCTTTTTTCAACAAAGGGAGCGACGTGTATCCGATTTTTTTTTACATAAAAAATCAGGCCCTCCGATATATTATGATACCCTCCTGACCCTTTCCGAATTCGCAACTACGTATCAAACGAATTATAATACTCGTGGGAAGGATACGTACATTCGGTGAATTCATTAAAAAAATATCTCATGCATCAAGTCATTCAAGTGACCTTTTTGTAATTTAAATAATTATGTGTTTTCCGTTTCAAAATTGAATGTTTGTCATGTAGCACTGTTACAGTGACTATAAAATAACTATTTTATCTACACAAAAAAAAAACCATATTTTCTAAGAATTTCATCACCACAATTTTACTACATACGAGGAATACACCAAACATAAACTCTGAGGGTTCTTAGTGGTAGTGGTGAGGGTTCTTCAATTTACATTTCATCATGTCCTCAAATTTTATAATTCCCTTGACTGAAAGTCAAGGGTCTTACAGAAACAAATGCCGTTACCACGATGCATGAAATGTGCTGAAAACTTTTAAATGTGTGTTACCAAATTTTTGATAACACGATAACTTGAGTAATTTTGATCCGATTTCGAAAAATTTTCTTTCGTTCGATGCGGAATTTAATTCTTGAGGTTAAGTTCGAAGATGGGCAATGTCGGATAAAGGATTTAGAAGTTATTGCAGAAAAACACAA
>JANTFA010014119.1:0-15460 GCA_026413405.1 Phytosciara flavipes | reverse complement strand
GGGGGGGGGGGGGGGGGGGCGGGGTGTAGTAGGGCAATCGACAGACAGAGATACAGGCAACCGTGTAAAATAGTGAAATAAATATAGAAAATAAAATATATGAAAACCGGAAAGAAACTTTTCATCTGATTGAACTAATGACGATTATTTCCCGAACGCATCAATAATTGAAAATATTTGAGCAGAACGGTTTTTTTCTCATCCCTCTCCTCCTGTTTGTGTAGATTTCCATACCATATCAGATGCGCAAAGGAATACACTGACACTGCAATATCATTCCCTATTTATACATAAAAATGAAATTTATGTGCGCTCCGAAATGATAGTGGAACCAGGGAATGTTCATGGAATACATTTGACTGTTCCGGACGGGATCGGTTCACAAGCTTCATGTTTGCAATACTTTTCTCCCCCGTTTGAGTTTATATTTCCGTTCAATTTGTATTCCTATCGCGATCAATCATTCCTTGGAAAGTTACAAAAAAAACAACTAATGTTGTCATTTTAAGGGCAATTTCTGGGACACCGTGGCGTTTGTGATGAATTTTTTTTTTGTAATAACAGAGATACATTCGGTGTATCGTTTGCAACTTTATGGTTTCAAGGAATCTAGTGATGAGTCTAGAGCTGTAAAATAAACAAGCATTCCGATTACACGGATCATACTAAGATAATTGAGCGGAACTCTGCACCTTCGGCTTCAAATGGGCCTGTTGTACGTACTCATTGATTCTAATAAAATCATTTTTCGACTTAAAATCTAGTAATGAGCTCCCATGTGTAAATAATAGATGGAGCAGATAGTCATGCCATGACTGTCATGGTTGTGATATAACAATGAAAATTGTAATGGTACTACACCCAGGCAGCCAGTAAAGACTTAGTCTCGCTAAGCTTTAGATTCACCTTATCATTTCAATGTCATCTTGTCATCTTCAAATCGCGTTGACTTGTAATGTACGTAACGAAAGCGAAGACGGGCTAGACAGAATATGGGGCAACAAAAACACCAAATGGGCCTGAGCCAGTAATGAAAGTGCCATATTCAACCATCAGAATCAATTGGACTAACTCTAAAGTTTCTTTCTTTTTTTTTCATTAACATTTATCGTCAATGCAGTCCGTCTCGTTCACTCATTTATCACCATTGAGCACGAAAACCATTCATCCATCAGTTACAGCCATTCGTCAGTTACAGCACCAGTTCGGCTTGTGAATGCGAGCATAACAAGATCTAAAATCTTCATGAATACCTCGGATTAAGAAAGAAACGCTAAACCACTGTCGGAAAATGGACCAAAATAAGGAAGTGCCTTGACGGCTACGGATGAACGGCGTAATAGCTAGTTGTCCATAACAGCCATACACCTTAAAATTACTCTGCAACCCTGAATCTCTGAATGTTTCCACTCGAAGTCATTTCTTATTAAAATTGCTTACAGCTAAGTCCCGTACGAAGTTTTATTTGAAAATTGAACTTTTGAAAAATTCACCAAGATCAAGTGAAATTTACTAGAGATATCGACCAAAAAAAACTCTACCTTCACTGTTCGGCCGAGCGGAATTTTGACAAACTTTTGGGTTGTTGTAGTAAATACCTTTCATTTGCGCCACTCACCAATTTTGCACGACCAATACTACCGGAAAGATATGCGAGAAAACTCAACCAGGCCTAGAAAACCACCCAACCGATGTTGCTCATCTTCGAGCTTAAACTGGCGTTTGTCATTATAGAAAGGGGAAAAAAATGTCTTTTTAAGATTGGTTTCGTTTCTCTCAACTTTGTCCTGTTGACGAGCAGAAATTTTTTGTTGCTGATTTGGCACCCCTGTTTGACCACGAAAGCTTTCACCGGTTCACATTACTCAGAGATTCGAATTCAACGTGTTACAAACGTAATATTGAAAGCATTAGACCCCATACTTCGTAAAGGTCCAAACAAAAAATGTCTTATCATTACCAGCTCTGGTCCCACTTGGCTGCCCCGTGATTTTCACGGGTGCAGTTTTATTATAAAATTGAAAAATATTGCTAGTTTCAGTGTGAGTAGCTGGTTGAACCAGCCTGGTTCTAACATAATCCCAAATAGTATGGAAACCACAAGTTTTTGAAGAAGAGAAACTAATTCGGTACAAGAACGTACAGCTACTTACTCAGTGCACTTTTCCGTGCGGGTCTCACTACGGCTTCCAAGGAATTCCGAAACATACGCATATGACTATGAGTAGAGTATCATAATAACTCTAGCAGAATTCCACTCAAAGTTAACTCGGTAAGCAGGTCTCAGATTTTCCCGAAAGTATGAAGTCAGCTATAACACATCATAAATTCATCATTAACATAATCAATCCCTCAACCGAACCGTAGTGATGCTGCTGTATACTATTTAAATTTCAAATGACAGCGTTTGCCCAAAAATATATTCTCTCGCTTTAAAAAAAATAATATCTCGTTTCCGAGACTTCTTGTTTTTTTTTTGTTTGGTGTGTACTTTTTGGTGTATGGGGGCCATTCACGAATCACGCACGCACCACAGGGTGAGGGGGGAGTCTGACATGAGCGTACGCTTCACTTTTCTTAAAATTTTCTCCACACATTTTGGCGTGCGATGGGGGGGGGGAGGAGGGATCTGATACTCTTAACTGTAGGCGTGCGTAATTGGTGAATGGACCCAATGACTGAAGTGGATAGGATATGCTACAATACGGTTTATGTATTATATTCCTCGTCGTGTTTTTTTTTCGTGTGTGCGGTATAAAACCACATAATAATATGAAAAGTTGAACTGCTTCCACTGCTTCCTAGTTTATAAATAGGCCACATGAGAAATTATGTTTCAGAATTATAGGTGATAGTAGATGGTGTGTATGGATATGGTATATATGGAGCGAGTGCGAGCAGACTGTTATGAGTGTTTTTGGTGTATGGTTGGAGTTACATGGATAGCACGGGAGTCGTGTTGTTGAACACACGGTGTGGGAACAATACTCGGTATAGCTGCACACCATATCGCGATATGGTGGTGGATGTTTTGTTTGGGTTTTGTTAACAAGAAAATGTTTGGAAAATGAGATAATATTAATCTTACGGCTGTGGGTTTTGTCTCACACACAGTCGGGATGAGGTTCTATATTATATGAAGTGTACACGATTTTGTTATTGTCTCGTTTTCTTGAATTGTGTGGATAAATTTGTTGGAAATTCAATTTTTTTTCTTCTCACCCAGACTCCCAGAGCATTGCCATTTCGTTACGGACAATTTTGATCAAACGAACTAAAAACAAAAGTTTATTTGCAGAAATTGTATGCACACAATGATTCTGTTCGACGATTCTATTTATTTTCCACTCCAATGCATCTATAGAGTCTCTCTCTCTCTCTCTCTCCATATGTGTGTACCTATCTGCCGGCAATTTTTCATGTGATTTACGTAATCTGGTCCATTTACCAGAATGACATTATGTATTTTCATCCCAGAAAAGAAACCAATAATTCTACATCGCCACACACATATGTACACAGTACATCTATACCACCACCACCACCACCACTTATGTACCATTAAAACTTTTGTAGGACATAATTCTAACCCCTCAAATGAAATTTATTAAAATAAGGTAGTTGGTAATAGGTTTGGTCGTTGAAAAACGAAAAAAAAGGGTTGAATGAGATTTGAAATCTGAGGTCACATTATAGGTTACCGCTCTACCGTTTATGAATATCCACGACGCAGTACTTCCATCCATATAACATACCTTACACGAAATACCTTCGGCCATATTATTGCCTTCATGTAATAGTTTTGAATTTGAGTGGATATATCCCCCCGCCTTTATATTCTTGTATACCTATTCCAACATCCTATCCATACGTATACGCTATATCATGAAGCGTGCTTTAGATGTGCGGTACCGACATTCCTTCCTTTTAAAATAAATTGAACCGAAAATACAAAATATAAGGAAAACGACGGTACGGTTTCGAAATGAAAGGTGAAGTGGGAATATGAGAGAGAATTGTGTGAAATAATTTTGGCAATAGAAGAACGTGTTCTCTTGTGGCCATTATTGTAAATTGAAGATTGTACATTGCGTTCAACAGAGAGAAAAAAAAGGACGGCACACGGTTTTTTCCCTTCTTCTTCTGTGTGTTGCGTTTACTGTGGGATTAAAGACCAATAGAATTGATCATTTTGCTTTCAAACAATTCAATTCAATGATTACGGAGGGTATATGAATGATCCGTTTGAATTTTATTAATAAAATGAAGCGGAAATGTAGCATCTTTGCGTTAAGAGGACCTGATTGAAAGGTGTCTTTTGAAAATGGGATGACCAATTATGTGGATCGGGAATGTCTGCTATAAATTACCGTTCAAGCAGTAACCCTAAATCCGACCGATGAAGACATGGAGCGAGTGAATTTTGACTCTGCTTATTTTGATCAAACAAACGGCCAGAGGACCATCTGAGACATAAGACTTACTTTTTTCTTTTTTATTAAGTTCAGCCATCTTACCGGAGTAAGATTCGTACGGAAGCCACCGTTGAGCCCATTGTGGAGCTGGTAGTGGTTATTCAAATGTTCCCGCTTATTTCGAATGTACTGATTCTTGTGGTTCCCGATAGATGGAGTCAGTCATTTTCAATTGTTAATTTTTCTGTCAAAGTGGCCATCCATGAGATATCCCTCTGTATTATTTCTAATATTTTGAAACCTTGCGGTCGATAGAGCTCAACGAGCATGAAGCTTTACAACCAAGACTAATCATCCTTATGATTAGGAAAAACCGTAGGGACAATGTCTATGCCGGGAGTCGAACCCGGGAACCATTGGCGGTGAGTCCGACGCTCTACCGATTGAGCCTCTACCTCGGACCTCTACCTAGACTTACTTACTTTGTAGCAATAGTATCTCAAGCCGGTTTTGGCTGACTTCACAACTCGTCTCCACCATGATCTATCCAAGGTGGAATTTCTCCATTGACTGACTTCCAAATTCAACAAATCTTCTTCCAAAACATTCAAACATCTCTTTCGGGGTCTTCCTCTTGTTCTGTTGTTGTCACAACGTTTCGGCTATCAACCATACGTGCTACGTGTCCTGGCCACCGTAGTCGTGCTGATCTGACCGCTCGGAAAATTGTGTCTTTACCAAAACTTTCAGTCAGTTCTCTGTTCGTTCTCATTCTCCATCTTCATTGTTCGTTTATTGGTCCACAAATCGATTTCAGTACTTCACGCTCAAAGCAGTTAAGAATCAACTCTTGTCTTTGCGGTAACGACCATGTTTACCACAGGCATATGTACCGGTGGGCCGGATAAGAGTTTTGCAGAGGCGATGTTTTGTGTTTCTGCTTCTTAGTGTGCTTCTGAAAAGGTGCGTAGAAACATAATATGCTCCCTTGTGATACTTCTAGTTCTAATCTCCTTCTTACATCGTTTTCAACGTTTAGAATCGAGCCCAATGTTCGAATCGTACAAGATTGCTTGAATTACAATGTGGCGTACAAAAAATCTGACGTCCTCTTAGTTTTAGCTTGACACAAGACTGCTTTGTTGTACACTATTAGGTTTATGACTGAAGGTAGTAAGTGGCCATTCACGCTCGAAATTAGGAATTTCGGACCTCCATCCCTCGCGTGCGCCCAGATTTATTCAGAAAATTCTAACATTGCGTGAAGCTTTGTTGTGTATGACACATAAAGGCTGGTGTCAAATTCGACAGTACTTGTAGTCAATACAATACTGCTTGACCTTTTGTCTGAAAAGGTTTTTGACTGTCATTGATTCGGCATGCCTATTCTATGATGGTGAAGTACCAATCTAGATCCTGGAAAACGTATTCATCTTTTGGTGGTCACAATACAATGGTGATTCAATAAACATAAATTCCAAAATTATCACTGGCCATATATTGTAAAATCCAATCGACGTCACACCATCACTATATGTGTCATCACCACAACATATAGTGCTAGTCACAACAGAACGGTATGCTCCAATATTATCCAATAACAACAACAACAAAAAAATTCGATTCTCTTCCGCAGGGCTTCACATATTTTCATAAACCACATCAGTTCAACAAGACATTCTTTAGAGAGGAGGAAAGCATTACATAATCTCTGTGTACAACGTGTGACCTGTTTGTAGATTCATGAATTGTACATACATACACGTTGTGAAAAGCAATACAAAAGTATAAAATAGGAATATTATGCTGTTAAAGCTACTACTACACTATGCGAAGGCAGCCCATGCTCCACAACAATACGGTTACTTGAACATAATATTCACGGTTTGATAAACTCTGAACCACAATCTCTAAAGAAAAAAAAAGAAGAAAAGTGAGGAAGAATATATGTGAACGTAAAGCGAGTCGGCATGTATCAGTTCAGATTCCCTCGACTATCACTTTATATTTTCTTTAACACAATTTTGGCTTCCCCATTCACATGGTATAAGCAAGTTTTTGAACATAAAAGTGTTTGACGAAGAGTGTTCATACGAAATAATAAATTTTCAATTATGCTGACAGTTATTGCACTTAAAGGACAGTCCAACATAACAATTTTATTGCACTCCAATCAGATACAGTCTTCAAGTATTGTCATTAAATGAGTTTGAAATTTTTACACTTTGAAATTACATAAAAATGAAAAATCTACAATCACCTGAAGTAAAAAACCTCACCCAGGGAAGACTTTGAAGGGATCGTTCTGAGGACACTCACGGAATTCCCTTCTTTGACGGAAGTAGGAAAACGATCTAGGCACACCTGTACTGCTGCTCATCCTCTTTACCAATTCGAAACCAAATTTCCGTGCCTCGTTTGACCAGCCACCGAAGCAATCAAAGGCGGAAGCGACAATATGGCACATATTGCAAACCGTCCTGTAAACATTCCTCTTGTTAACTGCTGCACTGTTTGCGGCGAGTTGTGGTTTTGTAGACGATCCACGAAGATTAGTTGCACAAAGAGGATCTATGCGAGTAGCGTTCCAAGCTAACTGATGTCCATGGCTCGGAGGAACAATGGTGACTTCATCCACTCTCGTTTGATTGTAATCACGAAAGCTGTCAACCGGTTCCAACATTGAAGGACTTCAGCGGTTGACAGAGCTCGTTTGGTAATAATAATAATGATTCCAATGGCACTGGTTCGACTGCCTGAGTTGTTACACTGCGTAAGTGCCAGCTAGGGTAGATTAACCACACTAAGGACCACATGCTTATCGTGTATTCTGAACCACGCCTTCAGTTATTAAGGATTATTTTCTCGATTTCTTCGCACGCTAGTTCATCTGGTAACACCTAAACGCACATCGAACCGATTATTGTTTTTGACGTTTACTCATATCTTTGTAGTAGCAGCTGGAATCGAACCAGCGTTCATTTTACACGATCTCATTGAATATGGGTGACGTCATTGTTCGTTGTGATATTACTACCTCAACTACCTATTTCATCAAGCTTGAGTGAGCCTAGGAACGTTACTTAGAAAAACCAATCCTATACAGAATTTGACCCCACCTGGGTTTGAACTCCGATATTCTTGGTGGAAAGCCAGTACGTAGCCACTGAGCTAACCCGTTCCAGCCAGTTTGATGATATCATTCAACGCTGGGTGTCGAGAAAACCTGCCGGCGCTTGCCGACGAATGTGTGCTCTGTAGACTTTAGTTCCGAGACGAAGCCCAACTGCAATTCTTAAAGACTCCGGGTCAAGGAGAGGGCCAATATTGGGAGTAGGAATATCATGTAACCAATCTCGGGATTCTTTTCAGGGCCGGACTGGCCACTGATAGGCGCTCTTGTGAAATGAAAGAAAAAGCGCTCGGAATGAGTTGAAGAAAAGGCAAATTGAATGAATTCAGAAAAGCGCACTTGTGGCCTGATTCTTTTCCAGCTACTGCTATTGAGCGTGCCTTTTCGTTTATACATTGCTACGGTCCAGCAAATAGAAATCATTAGATGCCGGAGTTCTTCTGAAAAGATGGTTCCGATGGAATTTCCTCAACATGCGTTGGTTCCAATATGTCAACGATTGATATCATTTCGAAGAACTTCGTTCAAATATTCATTATCGTAATTTTGTACCCGAACCGAACAAAAAAAAAACTCAAACCCTGGCCGCAGTACTTCATTTAAGTCACTTAATTATAACCGGAAAATTAATTTCACCCAGTTAATGTAATCTCGAGCGCATAACAAATTAGAGTTATATTAGAGTTATAAGCTATGTGTCATCTACATGGTACACATATACACACCGACATGAGTTTAATAAATCCTCTTGCCGGTTTTAGAAAACATACTCGTCGTCCTGGAAAAACAGCAAAGCGTACCGAACATACTTTAACATAAAACCAAGTATGACTATCGTCGCACAACATCACAACATTGCCCCTTGAAAATGTTGAAAGTAACGCAGAGAACACATAAAATTGCTATCCTGTGCTTGTATTCCGTTATACGTCTCTATATATATTGTACCTAGTATAAAACGAAATCCAAAATAAAGACCATACCTAATGTTACCTAAGGGATGATAACAAGGGTGAGAAAACCCAGAAAACGTAGTGGCTATTATTTAGTTTAAATACTTAAATTCGTATTTTGGGGTACTGTTTGGGAATTGAATGTGCTACGATACATTTGCTTATATATACAACCGGAATAAGTTTCGCTTTCGGAAAATCCTTTAGCATTCAGTGTGTGCTGGGTGTAGTAGTAGTAGCAGCAGCAGCAGCAGCAGCAGTATAACCAGGGCTGCTGTATACTATTAAACTGGTGCGTCCACAATTCACATATATGTATTTAGTTTGTTGTACGACGAAAATAAATTGTGTTTTAGATTAGATTTAAATGTGTTCTTGGAATAAATATTTTAGGTTTTGTGAATGTTGTTTTTTCGCATGGTGTGTACTCTGTACATATACAATCCGATGTTCGAAGACATAGGAGATGCTTATATCAAGTTGGGGAAATATATTTATATAGAGCCATGGACTCCGTGTAATATGCGAAGAGGTCATGTAAATTGCAATGTTTTGTTGGGGTTATATGGAACATTATGCGATTATCACTGTGCGATATGGAACGATGGGTGTATTTACGGTTTCGACTATAGCTAAGTTCAAATTTGCTGTACACAGCACTGCTTCAGCGTCAAGAGCATTCCTATCAGGTAATTCTATTTGTCACTTTGAAAAGTGATATTTGGAATATGTGTTGACCACACACAAATGCAGACAGTTTTTATGGGGGTGATCAGATTGCTTCCGCTGAGATATGTATGATATGGAGGTCAGTCGGAGGCATTTGTTTAAAATATGCAAACATGTTGATTAGAACGGAATGTCAATTAAGCTGAGCTGCTCTCATCAATGTGCTACGAAATTTACGTATTACGAAAATGCTCACGTACCTACGTAATTTAACACTGTGGCGTCATCATATTATTAAATAACGTACGTAAATGGACATTTCGTATTTACGTAATTTTGTGTTGCTCGTGTCGGACGAATAAAGCGGTAAAAAAAGAAGTTACTCGAATTGGAGCAGTAGTTTCCTGGAGAAAATAGACCCACCCAATCCCCATATCCGGAAGTACCGTCCAACATAAGTAACACGAAATTACGTAAATACGAAACGCCCATTTTACGCGCATAGAAAGCATGCTCACTGGTAGATACGTCACGTCTTGAATTTATGTAGCTTCTTAGGGTTGAAAATTGTAGATCACTATACCAGAGAAGTGATTAGATGTCTCGTATCCAGATTAGTGAAAGAATCTGAAGACGTCAGGCCAATGTT
This sequence comes from Phytosciara flavipes, assembly GCA_026413405.1. Taxonomy (NCBI): domain Eukaryota; kingdom Metazoa; phylum Arthropoda; class Insecta; order Diptera; family Sciaridae; genus Phytosciara; species Phytosciara flavipes. The sequence continues at coordinate 5,641 of JANTFA010014119.1, read as the reverse complement.
CTCTCACTCATCGTGATACGAAATATCAAGTTATTCCCCGTGTGAAGTACTTTACGAGCGAAGCAAAGGGTTTTCACTCGTTTTCTGTACTCTACTTAGAGTACATACCACTCACTGAATTTAATCGTGCAAACTATTTACGTAAAAATCCATCTGAACCGGGTGCATGTTGCTACTCTCGTTGTTGGTAAAAACATCAATGTAAACTGTTCTATGGGAAAGGTTCAACACTCGATCACCGAATTACAACTTGCTGTAACTTCGGAATTCAAAAACTAGTGGCGTTATCGGCACTTTGGAATTCGACCAGGTACCATTAGTGGCCTGTTATATCCATCCCTGAGGTGTGGACCACATGCTTAGTGTGAATTCCGATCCACGCCAATAGTTTTTCATTCTTCTCTGTTCGGTTTATGGAGGGCAGCATACACCTACCTATAATTATGAAGCGTGGGTACGCCTAGTAAGGCTAGTACGTTACCCAATTCGACCAGGTGTTAAGCTACTAGATGTTTCCACTACTTCCACAGTAACAAAACAGCAGCTTTGCGATTTCTGTGTATGACCGCCTCGCCACAACAATAAACTAATTTCCGTTCTAATTACAAAGGCACACAACAAAATCTAATTTCATTTGCTATTGACACAATAAAACTCTGTTAACCGTGTGGTTGGGAAGTGTGCCCGAATAAACCACGGCTAGCACAAGTTTTATTTATTTTCCAACTTGTTATATTTGTTCGAAATTTGTTTCGCAACCAGCTTAACAGAGGGGGTGATGGTTTTCGTTATGTTAGGTCCTTCTTCATATTAAAAACGAATCTAAATGAAAAATGAAACTCCCGATGGGGATAAATATAATGACCGTTGACAACAACACCGAAAAGAGATAAAAAGACAGGCGCAATAAACCAATTTGAATTTAGTAATTTGCTGCTATAAATTAAAATATTTTCATGCCTAAATACACACAAATTGCACATCGACTTTGTACCTTTCAGAAACAATGGGACGATAATTATTTAATATTTAATTCATTAATTTATCATTAAAAAATCTGTAATTATGAAAATAATGGTCGCATTTGGTGAATCCCACATTCAGCGTACAACAACAGCAGCAGCAACACAACAAAGTAGTCGACGAAATACAATTTTACCATCATTATTGAGGAAGTCATAAAAAATGAATCCCAGCTTTTGTTTGCGCCATTTGCCGTTGTTCGTTTTGTTTTTATCATCCACACAATAACAACGTTGGTGTTTATGGTGAGACGAAATTAGTATTGCTTTACAAAATGAGTTTGTACCCTGTACCGTTACGTGTACACGAGTACATACAACAGAGAGTGACCGCCTAAATGGAAAAGTTATTCAATTCGGAAACCAATCTTTCCACCATATTACTTATTATTCAAACAAAAATCGACAAAGTTTAAATAACCCATCGAAAAGTTTAGCATCCAGACATAGTGAAAAGCTTTTCCGTGTGCTGTACGAGTCAAAAACATTGTATACCAATTTCAACCGGGCAACGGGGATATTCGATGTAGGACAAAAGAGTATGGAAAACGTCAGAACAAATCCACCACTCCACCCACTGACTGGAAAAATATTAATAGTTGACGCAGGTGGACACTTCAAAGTATGGATTTTTTGGTGCATGACCATAAGATTAAAGTTGTGAGCACCGGGTGACTATAGTAAACTGTAGAAGCGAACCTTGCCATTCACACCGAACACGAAAACAATTACATTTGATATTGATGTTACTGTAGCCGGAATTTCTCTTATACACAGTCCTGATAGTCATTTTTCTACCAAGGTAGGTATGAGAAGGTATTTCCTCGCACTAGAGACATCGTGTGCGAGAAAATACGAGCATGCCTACCGTGGTAGAAACAAAGCTTTGTCACAATCCGGGCCTTAACCACACCTTTCCAATGCAAAACTTCAACTGCTTCTCTGTCAAATGTTCACATGGAAACAAAAATTCATTTGGATGTTCTAGGAGACTGCTTCATAGCAATACTTTTAGATGCAACGTAACATAGAGAGACGATTTGAATACAGTCAAGTAGTCAAACAGATTTGTTAAAGCCCAGCATTAAGGTCCACGCTAAATCCGAACGATAAAGCCATGGACCGTAAATAAATAAATTTCAACTCGACGGATTTCGATCAAACAAAATGACAGTGTGTTGTGCATGATCTCAGCACTCCGGTAAAGTAATGGGTTTTTAGGATCGGACTTATATTTTCCGTGAGATAAGACTTTCAAAACGCGAGGTGATGTACAAACGCGTTTCATCATACACACCTGACGTTTGGAAAGTCTTATCTCATGGCAAATATAAGTCCGATCCTAAAACCAACTACTTTACCGGAGTACTGACACACTGAAATTTTGTTTGATCAAAATCCGTGGAGTTAAAATTTACGTTCGAAAGATATAACGTTGCCTAATGCTTAGTACACTTCAACAATTCGTTCAGTACAATTGTTTGCAACAATTGTTTCGGTAACAGAATGGTAATGGTCGTTGCTTTCTGATCAAAATGCTCTTGGTGTCGAGTGTTCGAAGCCTGGTCCCGGCAAGATTTTCATTTTTAATAAACTAACGGTTTATTTAAAGATAGCTTTGCGAGAAAATCTCAATAGTGTGCGTGAAAAAAAAATGTGAAAAAAAATCTTCACTGAAATGAAATCAAATGCATGCATAGGAAGGTGATGATTATGGCCCGGAATTGCAACAAATTATTTTCATTTATGCAGAACAAGCAGGTTTGCCAAAAATAGTAACGATAAACACATAGATTTGTATTTACTGAGCTGATCTTCGTCCATATTCGTGTGTGGATGTGATGAGTACCAACCGGTAAATACAGGTCGTGTTCTAACAATGTAAGAGACGAAATGAGACCATCCGAGAAGAGAAGCCAGCTGTTATACGAATGTTCTGCATAGAACAACATTATTCTAGAACCATTCCATATGAACAAAATAAATATTTCTACGAACATTACTCTTCCCACTTTTGCACACAATCCTCTGCAATTGATCAATTTATAATCACATATATGTCTCTGGAACAAGGCGAAGACAATATGATTGTTGCAATGCAATTATTAGATTTGTGGACGTAGTTATAGCTGTATGATGAGCGAAAATAAATTATTTATCGGTGTCTAGCTGAGTTGCTGTATTAGAAATGGATTAAAATCAAATTCAATGTGAAATGTCTAATTGGTTTTTTGATAAATCTGTCTGGCTATGACTTGTAGACAATAATTGTCGCATGCATAAATAATCTGTGAAGCTCTTAAGCATCGTAATCATTTTCGTTTAGTCTTTCTCTTTTGCAACACTGCAATCAACCCTCTTTTTTGCCGTTCTGCGACGCCGAACAATAAATTTCAATAACAATTTTCGAATATGGAACATGTCGCTGTTTCAAGAAATAAAAATTTTGAAATTAATTCAATTAGGGTAGCATCCAATCTAAGTTCTGTGCTTCGTTTCTAAAAGTAGACTGTTTGTAATGCTGAAGTTCTCCTGTTTCCCAGTTGAATAGATCGATTTTAAAGTACCACCGACCGTCTAGATGAAACATCACGAAAAGTATAAATGTTTGACGCTATGCAATTGGTAAATTGGCATAAATGTACAAAGAAAGCCACCGACAAAGTTGCAAACGAGCTTTTTCTTTTATGAATCTCTCGAGATTTTCATTTTTTCTTTAAGTACAGTTCTTGGGTAGATTGTTAGTTTCAATGGGTTCAGCGAACAATAAACGCCGAAATGTATAAAATAAGCAGAGAATTGGATGTAAGAAACATCCAACCTGAATGACTATCACGCGCACACAATTGTGTTGTCAACCCAGACGTCGCATCGGATTGACAATTTTAACGTTATATTGAGCAAAAGTTCCATTTGAGGATATGTGATGAAAATAGCTATTGGACTATCATCATTCTAATTACACTGACAAGTCAATAATTGGATGGCTCAAACTGGAAAACGGCTAGTGACAAACAAGAAACTCGTTGAAAAACTGCAAAATATTGGCGGCTCACACCCTTTAAATTCCGTACGTAAATGGACATTTCGTGTTTACGTAATTTCGTGTTACTTTACTCTTGGACGATACTTCCTTATGGGCATTAGGTCTATTCACGCAGTAAGTGCGCCAAAATTATTCGAATTTTGAACGGACTTTTTATCAATTCAACGCCACCACCATACAAAAACTGTGCGTCAAAGCAAATATTTTTGCGTGTCTTTTTGAATTTGAAATATCCAAATTAGGAATAACGTTTTGGTTTATAGTGCGCCGGAAACGAGCAACGAAGTCGCGATATTTCAGCATTGGATGAACAAAATGAATTCCCTGGACTCATAGCTGACAAATTGTGTCGACCTCCCCTACGACCGATCCGTATTCCAAACAAAATGATTTGATTTATATTATTCAATTTTCATTATAAATTCAATGAGCCATAATAATTGGATAGCATTGATGAACGATATACCAAATTAAAATGAAAACGCTAACACAATTTTTCTTTTCTTTTTTTTCCAGGTAAGATAATTAAGCAAATGGACTAAAAATTTATCGTCGAATGATTGTACGTATATTTGAAATTAATATTTGAATTTCAACATTTAGCATATTAATTGACCGAAACGGTTTTTTTTGTTTCGCTTTGTAAATATCAAGCTAAAGTGGAAACATTCAGGCCATGAGTGGCAATAAAAAAGTTCTCGTTGCATATTTTATTATGGAAAAATCATTTTCTGCCATCGGTAGTTGAAATACGACACATTATCAACTCGATATGTAGATTGAAAAGTTCAACATTCCGATTCATGTTTGGAAATGATATTCCCATCGATATAGGGAAACTTAGATATGCAATGACAAACGGCCGTTCGAAAAAAAAAGTCTTTGTGGACTACCCAACAATGCCGTTGTTTTTCTAAAGCATTTGCGAAACATCACACGAATTTCGTTTCAATTTTGTGTAGCTGTGTGCGTGATATGTTTCGTACACTTTTTGAGACCCTCTAATTAAAAGTGCGCACGTTTTTGAGAATATTTACACTTATTCTGGCAACTGATCAAAAAAGACGATCGCTGTCCGCTGGTTGTTTGAGGTTAAAACAGAGTTGAACAGTGTCGAAGAAAAAAGTTATTCAAATGAGAGAAACATACAAACTTTACTTACTGTTTCTTTGAAAGTATGGTGTGACTCTTCTTGTTCGAAGATTTTTCAAGTGTATGAGAGTGATAGTATCCAGAAATTTGTGATAGTTAGCTTAAGAAGTTTCAAAATTATCGGTTGTAGAGTTTCATTACGGATTTTCAAGGGTTTTCGGAGAAAAATTTTTTAGCTGCACCTGTGAAGTACCATGGTTCGACATTGCAATCCTAGAATTAAATTTTGTTCAAATATTGAACCGCGACAGAAAAGCTCATATTAAGGTATAAAGTGAACGACTCTCCCTCCACTGCTCAATATTTTGCACAATTTTCGATAACAATAACATCAGGTCCGTGCGGAATATTTAAATAGTTCCTTAGTGCTGGTTTGTTGTTCTACATGGGAACCCCCTGGAAATTCTATCGCAACAAGATG
>JANTFA010014008.1:3222-16174 GCA_026413405.1 Phytosciara flavipes | reverse complement strand
TTTAATCCAGGCTTCAACTGATGAGTCAATTAACCTAACAGAGAGAAATATTTTTCTTCAGTTTTATCCTTTAAGGGACCAGGTCCTGGTTGGCAGCACTGAGAAGTATTTTGATGAATTTACGTCAGTGCTGCCAGCCAGGTCCTTTTCAAAACATCCAGATCAAAATCATTTCAACTACTCGACAAGTGTGCACTTTTTTGAGTCAAGAAAGTGTGCCCTACCCCCCATTTTGGGGGTGTATTTATGAGGGTAAGACACAATGATAACTCAAAAAAGTGCAAACTTATCAAGTAATTGAAAGGATTTTAGTCTGGATGGCAACACTGTAAAAGCTTGACATTGATTTGTGAACATCAGAGGACATCGAAATTAAACAGAAAAAATGCTCCGACCTACCTCTTCCGCAATAAAGCTTCATGCATCTAGGTCAGCTTTGAATTCCAGTCCATCAGTTAACGATTTTGCCCGGTTGCCATTCATTTTCACACTCTTCAAATTCAACGGCTTAGCTGCAATTTTCGGCTTTTTTACCGCAAATCCGACATCGGCGTCGCACAGTACCAGTTCATCGGCCAAACTGTTTCGATTAGCTCTCACTTTGGGCGTCAATTTCAGTAGTTCGTCGTTCCGATTTCGCAATTCAGCAGTGAGATTCTTTATCGTCTCCTCATTCTGCAGCTTAATCTGACCCAATTCGATGACACGATTCTCCAAAGTGATCACCTCTTCCCTCAGTTCACCGTTGCTAACACCGATATACATCAGCTCTTTGCCTGTTCGCTCCAACTGCTCTTGCAACAGTTTCAAATCTTTTGCATACTGCTGCTCGATGTCCATTTGGAATTTGTTCACCGATTGCAGTTCCTCCTCCAGGAAACGAATTTTTTTCGTTTCATTTTCGAAATGCTTGGCAGTCAATGCCTCATATTGATCCTTCAATTTTGCATGTTCCTCATTCAGAACGTACAATTCATTGGCAATGCCTTCGTATTTCAGTTGTTCCTCTTTGTGTTCACGATTCTTTCGCACGATTTTGTTAATCAATTCGGATTCCGATTCTTCCAATTGGTTGATCCGCTCCTGGGCCGATATGATGTCAGCCTTTAGGCGCTCTTCCAGTTGCACGATTTTCGATTTAATCAGACCGTTCTCATTTTCCGCTTCCGTCAATCGATCTTTGTAATCTTTCTCCATTTGTGCCCATAGATTGTCGGCACTTTCGAGGGTATCATTGTAGGCACGATTCAGTTCAGCGATATTTTGTTGAAGTTCACGTTCGCGTGACAGTAGCTCATTCAGACGATACTTTTCTGGTGCGGTCATACTTCTAGGTTGAATGCAAGAGCACACATTGGGTAGACCCGAAATTTGCAGCTCATCAATGTGATCAGAACTTTGGGTTTCTTGCACTTTGTAGGTGTTGTACAACAAAATTGTTGGCAGAAACAGTGACAACATTTCCATTTTCTGCTTCAGATCACTGCGCTGTTCTTCTAAATAGTAGATCCGGTCCTGAGCTTTATTAATGGTGTCCTGTAGACAATTTGCATGTGCCTTTACCGCATCCCGTGACATTTGTAACTCCATATTCCGTTGAGTTAAAATTTCCAAATCAACTTCAAGTCGCTGCAACCGAAGTCTCGTGTCATTCTCAACCTCTTCCAATTCGCATCGTTGCTCTTCCAATTGAAGATTATCGTCGACCAGCTTGTCTACACGCTGGGTTAGCTGTTTAACACACGATTCCAATTGTATTTCCCGATTCAATCGATCCGCCAAACGAAGTACTTGCACGTCGCCACTCGACTCGTAAATGCGAATCTTATTTTCCATCTGTTCCAGCCGGTCTTTGTAGAACTGTAAATGTTGTTGATCGCACGATTTCGGCGCAATGAGATTCGCCACCGGCTTATTCGTCTTGGTAACGCATTCCTCGATTTTCTTGCGGAATTTGTTCAATTTTTGTATCTCAACGTTAAGGTCGCTCTTTTCGGATATGGTCGGAAAATCGTCGACATCTGTCTGAGTGGATTGCGATAGTACGTCCACATCGAAGACGCCAGACTCCTGTAGACTCAACGTTGATTGATATCGAGCCTTTTTGAACGGACTTTCCGAATTTGTACTGTATGGTTGTACGGTAGCGACGATCCGTTCTTGTGATTTGGATGGTGGCAGGGATGTTGACAGTGAGGTGATGCTTTCCGATTGACTTTTACGATTTGCCTGGAACCAAATGTACCTATGAGTATGAGTGGCAGAATTTGATTTGGAGTGACTTACAGGACACGCATTCTCGGCTGTCATGTTCGGCTCCTGGGACATTGCTTCGAGATTGGTTAACAGTGAAGATATCTGTAGAAGACACACTCTATCCTCATCGTCCAAGCAAGGTTTTTTCGTCATGACAAGTATTCGTTTTCGGATATCATCGTGTTGGCTACGTTCAATACTCTACAAGCACACATTGAATTGTATACGGTTAAACCTCAACATGAAAGATCTGAGATCTGACTTACCGGTAAATCGCAATGTGAAAAGTCGTCGGAACTCTGTTGGTTGTACGGTGACGTGATGCCAGAATCGGAACGATCCGATTGAATGAAGTAATCTTCGGATGATGATGTCTTATATGTATCAGTCCACATGTCTCTGGTATCAGGATTTATTGTACTTCTTAATGACCACTGCGGAATTGAAAGTTAAGCAAAAGAAGTGAGCATCTGAATGAATAAATTTCAGCCATAGGGAACTCACTTTGTCATGACTCTCTTCCAATTCTATTATCCTAAATTCCAACAATTCATTTTGTTCCCTTAACTCGTGTGATTCTTTCGATAGTTTCTCTTTCTCACATTCGATGTACGCTAAGCGTTCCATTAAGTCAGAAATTTTACTATTTTCATCGTCCCTCTGGAAACAAAGCATTTTTTTAGATGAAAGTTTTTATTTCAAGAGGCTCTGTCCTTTTAACAAGACAACTCCATCCTCATATCCAAGTTATTTTGTTAAACTGATAGATAAAGTTGATAGAGTGATCATATTAGCTTACCGCCGCTTTTTCTTTTTCAAACAGCTCGGCTTTTATTAATGCCGACAAATATTTTTCATTTAGCAGGCTGTACTCCTCTTGTAGATTGTCGTAATCTTTTTGAAGATTGATCAACAGTTTGGAGTCTTTTGAGCGCTGTAAATTAGTGAAGCGATTAGTATGGTGAATTATTTGCATCTTGAAAAGATTTCGGTTTTACCATTTGCCATATATCCGCACTGTTTGGATATGTTCCTGGCTGCGGGCTCAACGATGGTGGTGATGAAGATAATACTGAATCATTGTCTGATCCAGATGTATCTTTGTTTGTTTTGTAATAACTAAGCTCAGATTCGTGTGGCTGTTTAAGAGAGGAAAGATTTTTTTGTTAATGTTAATCAGCACAAATATAGAAATTAGTAGAAGAGTTGCTCTGAAGCAAGGCTATAGTACCTAGGAGGTCTTGCCAAACAGGTAATCGGCTGACACACCACTTTTCATACACAAATTTCACCACGTCATACAAAGTAGGCTGTGGTGAGTTTTTGTATAGGAAAGGTGTGACACCATTTGCCTAAAAAAATGATGGATTGCAAGACCACTCTTAGTATACATTCTTGGCCCATGGAGAATTGAGTCTTGCTGACGATGGATCGAATGACATTTCTAGTGAGAAAAGTGGAACTTTTCTCATTTCAACTGTCACTTTGATCTGTTTATGTTTGATAGCGAATTGATGCTTCGAGTAGAAAAACGGTCAACAAAACAAAGTACAGAGGGCTATCGGATTCAATATGTCGTTTGTAACAATCGGAATACGAGTCTGACGGTGAGGACATAGCATTTGGGAAACTTATTAGAATAATGTTTTACGTCGAAATTCCGGTTGTATTCTAAACATTACCCTTTCAGGAACGACTCATCATCTGTTACCGACAATAAACGACAGGCTCAGTTAGGTGTTCTTTCATACACCGTATTTCATTTAAGTCCGGACTGACGAATTCTCAATATTCAAGCAGTTATTGAAAATTGAAAATTTACAAAACGTACGACTGAACTTATGAAGTACAAGATTTTGCATAGTTATGTTGGCTATTCTGTAAACAATTGAAGTAACTGAATGATTGGGCGAACATCTGACGTTTCTGAAAGGTTAAAGGACGAGCGAAGCTATGAAAAAAATGCCCATGCACTTAAGTGAACTACGGATGCTTTCCTTGCGAATGTTAGACGAAAACCAGATTTATCATAGCTCATCACAATAGTTGTACTCAAATGATCAGTACAAAAATTAGAACGACTCAAACCAGAGGGTCAAGCTGCTGTTTGACATTGCATATCTACAGGTATTCCTATATCGATGATTCAAACTAAGGAAATTGGGAGGCTATCTTGTTTACATACACAAGCTTAGTTCCCATGAAAATTCAACGGAGCTGATAAATGTATCCGAGTGAATTGATAGCCTCAAGGCCAGCTTCTTTCACGGTGATGTGAACTGAGCTATAGAATTTGCATTGTGTTGTTAGTCTAATTTGGACATTCAACTAACACTTACCATGTTGGCTAATTCATTTCCACACGTCGAAATTTTAATCGTCGTTTTTTTGGTATTAGTACTGCTACTTTTATTTGCGTTTTCCTTATTCTGTGGTTCCTGTAAGTAGAGAAAGAAAAAGGAGTTTAATTGATGATGAACTAAATATATTCAAATCAATATATCAAACAGATATAAAAAGATCAACCAAAAGGTATAAACTGATACCATATGTCTTATGATGCCATCCCAACTGATCGAATCAATATGCAGTTTTAAAACAAACTGCATCTGAACGATTCGCGTAAAAGAAAACATGTCTTCGTTAACAATCCATAAAAAACGAGATTACCATCTGTATAAAAATGTTGTCGTCTGCACCCAATTCCCATAATCAAAATGAAAAGGTGAATCACGGTTATGAAGAGCAAAGAAAAGAAAAAAAAACAGACGATCGAAACTAGAATTCGTTCTCATGAATGAAATCCATTTCGATTAAAAAGCGTCTCTAGCCTCTTTGATGTGTTCAATTTTATGAATGATTGCCTACAAAAAAGAGTCTGTTTTTCTTCGTATTATTAGCGAATCGAGAGCCAGCATCGCTGATTTTAATCCGTATCCAGGTCTAGAAAATTAGATGTACGCAACAAAAAAAATCATAATTGAAAACTTGAAATGACTATGGTTGTCCGGCTGCGTTTCACACAGAGCTCTATTAGATGCTCTCCAATATTATAGTCTTGAAATTTTGACATACCCGTCAAATGGAATATAATTTGTTTGCTTCAAAGTGTTTTTTGTGTTTCTGTTTCGTTAGCCGCCTGAAACGATCATTGGGTCTATAATCCCTCCACCTTGAAAGCATCATATTATATCAACCAACGAATGAAACACCAACCTGTATACAAAGTATTTATATGCAAAAATAATCTGTGGCAGCTTCATTCCATATTTATCCTAAGGCAAAACCCGCAGCGACAGCAAAATTTTTTATTTTTGTTATACAATTTTACTTTGTAAGCGAGACAATACAGTCTTGAGATGCCTCTCAACGATTTCAGTTGAGCAAAAAAGAAAAAAAAACCCATAATGATATATCCCCTAGTCTACCGATCATGATCATGGATTAAAGAACTCACTTATATGCAGATCGGAATCGATCAATACACTTTTCTCGGTTTATTGAGTCGTTGTTTTTAAAACCATGGTCTTATGTCGTCTTAACGTATAAAGTGATCGACTGATATTGGTATAAGGTACGTAAGGTCGATGAATATAAGGCAAAGGGGTCGTACATAAATGACGTCACGCTTTTTAATTGAATCAAAATTACTATTGACTAAAAAAGTGAACATTTGTCGAGTTATTAGTGATTTCACTTCAATGACAGCACTGGAGTGGCGTGACGTGACGTCATCTATGTACAGCTCCAAAGAAGAAAAGAGCAATTTTACGTTGTTGGGGAAAACAATTATTCTGCGTTTTCCATTGTATAGTTTGTGGTGAATATCCGTTCGGTTAAATCTAGAGGTGTGCGGGCCTGTTTTTCGGGTCTGCTTCAAGCTTTCATATCTCTCAAATTCGAATTTTGCCGTAGTATGTTTGTTAGAACGAACTCTTTCTAATTATTGTACCATTGATGTAGATATTCTAAATTGATAATTCTTGTTCTTATTCAAGTGATATTACCCTTACGGGCCGAATTATTTTTTCTTGTTCGGGTTTATTTCGCCGACCGAGAGCCTTTTATAAGCATTTTTGACTGGGGTGGAAATCATGTGAGGTGACTCCATTTTTTTGTCCAGATGGGCCCAATTTTTTGTCCAGATGGACCCAATATTTTGCCGAGAGCTGACCGATTGTAACATATGGCTCGGAGTCCATGTGTGCACGCACAGAAAGAGGAACGATTGTTACACTCGTTCGAAAGGAAGGTACTGAGGACAATAATTGGACCAGTATTTGACCAGAACCGATGGCGCCGGCGATTTAATCATGAGCTCATACAGCTTTACAGAAAGCCGGACATCGCATCGTCAGAACCAGAAAGGTGAATCGATTACGGTGGTTCGATCATGGATGACAATCGCGTTCCGGAGAAAATTCTGAAATTCAGACCGGAAGGCAGAAGATGATCAAAGTTCAGGACGGTGCAATGTGGCTTTTGTCAATTTGAGATCGATGCGGAAAGGTCCTATTGGAGAAGCATATTGGAGAAGGCCTAAGGGTCTATAGGTTGTAGTGCCGGTTAAGCAAGAATAAGATCGATCTGAGTAACGCAAAATTGCTCGAATGTTCTCAGTCTAATGCAAGTCACCGAACGTGTGAAAGAAAACCGATTATTGAGAAAAGAATGTTTCGTTTGATTTAATCGATTCAAAATGTAAGAGTAAGTCCTTGCCAATGAAGGACAAAAAAGTTGCACAGCCAAATTGACAGACTCCAATTTGCCCCAAATAATAATCAAATTACAATGGAAGCCATTATAATAAACCTCAATTTTGCATATGTTTCATTTTAACAAGTTTTCGTTATTGTTTTCCTCTCTTTCTTAAAAATTACGCTGTAATGATCAAATTAATGTCCATGTTTAGCAAAAGTAATGAATTACGATGTTCAATATTACATCTGATTATATCTAGATATACGCCAAGCCAATATAGATATCTGCTTTAATGTGAATAGTAACTTGTAACGCTGGTGTGTTGTGGTATTATAATGCAAAACTCAGTACAGTGTTGCTAACGATCACTTGTAATTATGTTATATGAATTGAACGCAACATATACGTTTTCTTACATGGTGTATGTTCATTGAAATGAAAGGTGTTTTTAAAGAATATAACCAAAAATTGATGGAGTTTTTTTCGTTGTTGTTGTTGTTGTTGTTGTTGTGGCTTTTTAACAATAGACATATTGAGCTCAAATTGCGAAGTTACGAAGTGTGATTGAGTTTTTTTTCTTCTCTTTCGGTTAAATTTTATTATTCCATGCCATTTGCTGGGTCCTTTCTAATTTTGTAACAATTTGAACAATTGATATTTATCTTCTGAAATATAAACTTGAATCAATTTTGCCGTCTTAATGGTCGAGATATAACGACTCAGTTGCTAAATTTTTTTCCTCCTTCTAATTTAGTTTACTTGTTTGTGTTTTATGTTCGAGGACTGAATGAAACGAGTTACGATTTGTTTTTCGAAGAACTTTGTTCAATAAATCTTGTTATTTTTTTGGCAATGTGATAGATATTTGAAAAGCTAAAAGTTAAATAGAAAAAAACTCATTTATCAGACCAATGCCACTTAGATACGGGCTATTTCTCCTCGACCGAGAATTACAATGTTCAATTAATCGTATCGGTTTCACTGCGCCCACAACATTAACAAAATATTTTAATGATAGTTTGCTCAATCCCTCTAGTTACTGTGGTGAAAATAGCTTTCTGCAACTGATGCGAAAATGGTCGGATTCAGTGAACTGTTCACGCAACTTTGAAAAGTTTCACAAAATTAATCAAAGTTTTGCTGAATCAACCAATGCACCATGTGAGCTGCGGAGACTTCGATTCCAGATACAGCAGTACAATGTGTTATTCATTCGACTTCCTTTGTTATGTCATTATCAAGCCCACCTCAACGGTATGGTTCGTTGAAAACAACAAATTCATTCCATGAAATTTATCCGAAGTAGATTAGATTGATGAGAGGCTTCGAAGGGAAGCAGAAGCACAGATCAGAGATTCTTTATTTTCTACTCGCGAACTTTGTTTCCCAGTCTTTTGACTGGAAGTTGTTATTGAAGATGATAGATCCGAATCATGGAGTTTGTAACACTCGAATGTGCAATTCATAGGGCTCGAGGGGTTACTGACTGAAGGAAATGGTGTCACACTTCATGAGGAAATGGCGAGGAATTGTCATATAAAAAAGGAATTGGTCAGAGCAAATGTTCCAAAAATAGGCAATTGGTGTCACAAAATCTTGCTCAGTGAGTAACCCCTCGATAGGGCTCGTGTAAAAAGATTCCACTTGATTGTAATTGGCGTAATGTGAAAGAATGTGGTATTAAAGAAGATTGTGATATTAGGGTGGTTGTAGAAGAGTGGTTTAAATGATGTAAAAACGATGGTCGGATACTTAGGAATTTATGCAACAGCCATACCACCCAACACAACAACTGTCCCTCGAATTTACCACTTCACATAAATTTCGTTCACTTTGCAACGAAAGGGGGGGGGGGGGGTAGGCGGAAAGTAGAGCTGATGTGCGCCGGTCAATTTTTTATTTAATCAGCGCAAGAATTGGCGTTTGTGCAAAACTCTGAAGTCTCCGTAAGGCTATAGTTCAAAAGAACTAGAGAAATTCATTTTTCAAGCGAAATAAGTAACATGTGCCGGTTCATTATATGCTCCTTTGAATTGATTAAATCAGGCTGGAGCTATGCAGACTTTTTTCGTTACCTTTTTGACTATGTTTCATATTCGGAAATAAATGAATAATAATGCAGCCGATCAGAGTTACCTTCAACAGTGAATTTCTCTAGTTCTTTTGAAGACCTACTGTGGACGTCAATGTTACAAGATTTCATTTTGCACCAACGCCAATGCCTTCGCCGATTACAAACCGATTGACCGGCACACAGCTCCGAAGGTATAAAACACGTGTTATAAGCGGTGCGGCATCTAGCATACTCAGCGTCTTGGACCACTCAAGTCTAGCTCCTAGTTTCTTTTACGAGGGACACCTGTATGAAACGATGGGTATCAAAACCAGCTGTAGGATTAATAATGTGCCCTAACAACCCTTTACTAGTTTCGCTAATTGTGCTTCTCCTCTTTGAGATCCTTTCAATACCGAAAGTTTTTACAGTGCCAGTGGTAAGCCGCGTGACGAACCTAAGTTGAGTGCTTATGTTAAGTGCCATCCATGTACTACACAGCTGTAGGAATGCGTTGTATAAAAAGTGTGAACAAAGGTCGAAAAATCTGAAAATGTGAGAACGAGATTGGCCACACGTTGTAGCTGCAGACCTATAGGGCCTAACATACACGTAGGAAGTGTAGGTATCAAACAAATTCCCAGATATTAATTTCAAACGCAACGACATTGATATCGCAACAATTCTCGGACAATCGATATCATCCCGCGCGGCTAAAATGCAATTAGCCACCAGGTCGTGTTCATATATCAAAATACATAAATCCTCGAAAATCATTAAAAGCCGAAGAATAAAAAAAAAGCAGCATTGTGCACTGCACATATAAATTAATGTGGCTCGGGCCAATCTTTCTCCAATTGAATAATAACACATTTAAAAAGAAAAGTACTTATTTTCACTTTCTCCACATTGAACCTGCAACACAATCTCTTTAAAAAGAACAGCCATAAACAGCAAAAAATAAGAAGAAGAAGAGGAAAAAAACACAAACTGGAAAGCTTCATACACCCAATCACCCATTCCATTCATACATTTATTTATGCTATGCACAACCACACGACGACCGATGTTCTGTTAATAAATAAATGAAACGAGGCAGAGAGAACCCAACAACGCAACGCTGTGATTGAAGAAAAAATGATGGTGATGTACCAGTCCTACATGTGAATTTTACAAAACCGTTAACTCTTTAGTTCAATATATGGAATGGATTACCTAAGAACATAATATTGATGAATTCAAGAAAATATATAAAATGGTTAAGTGGGTCAGTGTACAACAACAGGTTCTAGAAACAAAATAATCATATCGATTGGTTTCATGTTGGATGGTATACCAATTTACTGTACATTTTTATATTAAAGCGTTATGATAATTGATAACGCAGGTAAAATGATATGTATTTGGGAATTGAACGCATTGCATATGGTAACGCAACCCAAGCGATGATTGTTGTACAAACAACTCGTCGTCGTATTCGTTATTTATGTTAAAATATAATTAACATTTCTATTGTTCACCAGTGATGTTTTATTGTGGATGCTGTGCATGATGTGTGTGTGTTTAATGTTTTCTTATTTAGCAGCACATCATTGTTTGATTATGGTGTCATGCATTGCACATACAAATGGAATAGCGTAACGTGTTAACAGTTGACCGCATATATTATGGAAATGATGTACACACTAACCTATTTTGAACTTAAAATGAAGCAAATATGTTACTGGAGGTATAACAGAAACCATTATACTAAATGGTGGATATCCCTTTTTCCAATAGTACGAGTGGGAGAGTTTAGCAACCCACAAGTCCCATCACCAGACATAATGATCAACGGGAACGTCATGCCGAAATGAAGCTGGTGAAGTGTCTTGGGTCAATAATCAACAAAATGGGAAATTGTGACGAAGACTTGAATCACAGGATCAGTGTGAGTGAGTATTGTGCGACAAGCATATTATGTCACCAATGCTCAGAGGCAAAATCCACTCAATGAGCGGACGACCTGCATCCTGCCAGAGTGTTGATAATTATGGCGACTGGGACGTAGAAGCGACGTCCCAGTCGCCATAATTATCAACTCTCTGCTACCTGCACTCAAAAATGCTGGACTATGTAAGAAAAGTATGGAAGAGATCTAACAAGAGGCAGAGATGAAAATGTGCTGCATGTCCCTTGGCGTCACAAAGTGGGATCACAACAAGAGTGAAAACGAAGGGGGCACGTTGAATATAAAAGAAATCAGCGTTGAAAAAGTCAAAAGCGAAAGAAACAAATGTTTTGCTAAAGTCCCTGTTCCCACGATGAAAGTAATGTGGCGAGAAAAGATCTTTCGATAGACATCTCTAAAGTGAGTAAAAGTGGAAAACCGAAGCACAGTTGGGCCGGCCAAATGTGACAGCGACAAAAGCGATTCGAGCTAACACAAGAAGAAAAGGAGGCGAGACCCCGTAACACGATCAATGCGAAACGCATACCAGTCATGAATTAAATTGAATATTTTAAGCGCTGACCCTGAAAGTCAAATTGACTAGAAAATCTGAAAAATTTTGCAAACGCTAGTCGCAGGCAAGAATAAACCAAGGAAGAAGAAGATGAGTGGAAGAGCTACATCCAGAGTCGAAGGCGATAGAGGTATTCCCACTCGTCAAAACAACAATTTGGAAGCAGTTATCTACTGTGCTTCACGTGCTTCTGCTTAGTAAACGCAAATACGAACTCCATAGAAAAATGCATTTACCAAGCAAAAGCACCTAAAGTATTTCAATCGCTATACCATGCGGAATGTGGTCATAACTCGTCGTTTTCTCGACAAAGGGGCGCATTTGAAAACAAGGGTCTTGCCTACAAATTACCTTTCAAAAGACCTGCCGCGCTCCAATTTTGTTAATCGATTATGTAAGGCCCAAGCTTCGTTCAGTTCACGCAGAAGCAGAGTTATAGGTCATCACTATTAGGGCACGCAACCAATACGTCCCCTTGTCGTGAGAATGGGTACATGTACATGAGATCATCGTCCTTCGAGTGGGTCTAAATATTGCAATTTTCAATTAGAACCCTTCAGTTTGGTCGAATTATCGCCAATGGATGACGCACTTCTTGGGCTGGAATTCTAAATTCGAATAGATAAGTCTCAGTGGGTCCAAGCGTATATCGTACGGTTTCAGGTCAACTAAATAGGGAAAATTTAATCTGGGGATCTCAGAAGTCGGCAATCGCTATTTAGTCCAAAGAAGTGCGTCGTCCCTCGGCTTTACTCCGTTTCTGCAAACTACTCTTCCGAAAAATCACGCAAATTTTTGTGGGTGCTATCAGAAATTTAGAAAATTGATCAGTGACAAGAACAACGTTCAAGATCTCTAAATGCTTTTCGATCTATTGTTCGAACAGGAACAAAACTTCCAATACAGACAGAAACGCCAACCACATTTCCTTAAGACTTCCATTTGTGTTGGGATTTTCGTTTCTGTTCGAACATTTCGAGGACATACACGATTCAAAAACTGCTTGAATATTTAACTTGTCCAACTCAGATACGACGAACCAATGTACCATCATCATCGAGTTCATCGCATAAAAGAAATTTAAAGAAAATTATTTCCATGTGAACTGAAAGAATGCACATGAAGATTTCCTGGGAAGTTCTCACTGGAACAAGCAGAACTGCTTTTTATTCGAATAAATATCTCTCCAAAACAATTAACCAACCGTAGTTATCTCAACTAATTCTCATAACACGGAAATTAATGGGTAATAAGTTGTTTATACGTTGAGGATATTGTAATTGTTATTGCTTACATATGAGAATTGGTCTATGCAGACATCTAACGGTAATACAGAATCGGGTGTAGAATGCATGGAAATGAGGCACATCGTTATGTGTCTAATGAACATTTAAATTATCATCTCTTGCATTATAATTTGAAGATATCTTCTCTGGAA
>JANTFA010013897.1:0-16176 GCA_026413405.1 Phytosciara flavipes | reverse complement strand
GAATCGATGAGAGCGGTAGGTCAAAATATTCTTATGTTCCTTCGCTTTTATTGACTCTCATGTGTTTAGATCGACTCTGCAATGTCGATGACTCCATTTTCCGACGAGTTTATGGTGGCCAAAGTTAACAAAATCTACAATGGTGATGCGTCACAAGGTGCGGCTGGTGTGTTTGTTAATTTGACTCTAGAGCTGGAAGAGAATGGCGACACCTTGAGACCAAATTTGAAATCAGACATTCAGAAACATCTTCTCGGTGTGATTCATCGTCGGAATAACAACATTGGCAATTCAGTTTTGTATGTTGACTCCCCACCTGGATCCGTTTCGAATTTACAAGGTAATGAGAACCGCAGAATTGAGCCGTCGTTTTACGTAACAACACAAAATTTCTCTAATTAAAGATCTCGACGAGTGTTCATCACCGGAATTGAATGATTGTCATGCACATGCTACCTGTTCCAATATATGGGGAAGTTTCCGATGTGCTTGCAATTCAGGCCTGAGAGATCCATGGTCGGATCAGCCGCAACGTGCTGGACGAGAGTGTCATGCATGCGCCGACAGTTATTGCAACGATCGAGGTACATGTAGCTATGAGAATGGCAATCAGAAGTGTACTTGTGCTGGAAGCTATTACGGTGCTCAGTGCGAAATTGATGGTGAAGTGTTGGGTGTTGCTGTTGGTGCTTCAGTGACGGCAGCTATCATCATTATATTGACACTGGTGTGTTTGGTGATGTGGAGTCGACGCTGGCAGCGCGAACAGAAGAATTCCATGGGCAGTCCTGTATTCGGATACATGACTGGAGCACAAGTGAAGCAAGCCGGTTTGGGACAGCCGGCTTATCAAGTAACGCTAGAGGACCGGATGAGATGGGCCCAGATCGCTGATGTTATGGCTCAAACCAACCATTACGCCGTAAGTTCTATAGTCTGATTGTACACCGAACAGTTTCTTAATCATTTACATCCCTAAAAGGCTGAGCCAGTCGGTTCAACGAGGCCATCATCGGCAATGTTTGGATATCCAAATTTACATGGAATGAATACGATGAACAACATGGGCACGTTAGGTAAATAGTTCACTCCGAATTCTATTCAAATTACTCATCGAAAATTGAATTTAGGTAACATGTCAATGGCTGGAACATTGCCAATGCATCCGACACTGCCGCCAGTTCCACTTCCACGATATGGGTAAGATAAAAATTTGTCCAACTCTTGGGAACATTCCAGTTAATTTCTTCATTTGTTCACAGACTTAGCCTGCACAGCCGATCGAATGGCATGCGTGCGTTGGAAAATTCCAGTTCCAGCGAAGAGGAGGATCGAACCGATTTACTAGGACGAAATTTCCATGTACCCAGACCGAAAAGTCGTAGCAACGCTAGTGTGACGGTAAAATTCAATTCGTCGAGTGATAGCTATTTCAAAAATTAACCAAAATCCACTTTGCCCAAGAAACAGTCTGGAATATATTACGATGTTGACTACGAACCGTCTGGTGATCTCTATGGCGGCACTCAAACCACAACAGCCAGTAACAATCCGATACCCATTCCAGGGCCACAGGGCATTCCAATGAGTACATATACATCGGGCCGTGCACCATCGGCATACTATATGAATAAGTAGATTGAGACTATACTGACCTGTTGCATGGGCGGTTAGATAGGAACTCAAAGAAATAGAAGATTCGAAATCAACATTGGGAAAGTTCATTGATCAAATGAAGTAGTAGACCTGATGAAAATACTGTTGCCTACTTGTGACCGGTTAACAAAAATATTTATTGAATTGTAAGACTTAATCCCTTCATTCACTCACTCTTCCTATCGTGTCCCCATGTCCCCAACATTTTGATATTGTAAGTTGAATCGCTAAATTATAAAAATTTGTAGAATTCCATTTGTCGATTGAGTCAAATTGTTAAATTAAATTAGCAAAATTAAATGTGTAGAACCTAGACCGTTAAGTTTCCATTATTTATGTGCATTTGATTGCTGTATAGGTTATGTACTTAAGTGCTTCTATTGTAAATAAATTAATCTCTCAGTTTACTGTATTTTCTTGTGTGTTGGTTTTTAATTGTACCTTCGAATCAACGCAATCACCAGTGAATTCGATCATATTGAACGGTCAACTACTTGGAGCATATAGAACGAGAATGTAAGTATCTAGGTGTAATACTGAACGAAAAATTGAGCTTCAAAGCTAACATAGATTGCGTGGCGAAGTAGATGAGAATTCTGGAAGGGTTGGGTTGGCTAGAGAACTGACAATTAGCGCACGGTTGACTATATGTAAATCTGCTGTCGCTCCGCAATTCGACTACTTCTTGTCACTACAGGTTTGTTCCAAGTTCCAATGCCATTTGAATTGTCAAATTTTTGTCAAACGTCACCCATAGACAACATAACCTAAACGATTTTCCATACAAATCGAGTAGGTTATGTTGTCTATGGGTGACGTTTGCCGTCATTTAGGTTGTGAAAATTCTTGTTTACAGTTATTTGGAACAAACCTACTGTACATGATCGAAATAGAGTGATGCTTGCTGTACTATGCTACAAGAAACTTACAGCCATACCGATGACGTTTAAAGCGATAGGTATGTTGAGTGATGAAGGGGTTGGCTCAGTCAGCACAGTGTCGACTTTCCTACTTTGTCCTATACTTCCCGTAGTCGTCTGTTATCGGTAACTAGGATCAAAATATCAAAAGTATGTTACAACAAATGAAGTAGTAATGAAACAATAAACAAAACACTTCAAAAGAAGTTATGAAGCTACACCCAGGTCACTCCATGTGTTTCATAATCTTTTCTGTACTACGAATACTCGTTCCAATAAACCAGATACTTTCAAAATTTAATTCCAAAATCATAGGACTTGCTAACTTACAGGCGTTGTTTGGAATTCACGTCAAGCATGTGGTCCACTCACCAACCCGCATTAGTCAGCGTGATGTTTTAAGACTAATTTTATTACTCCTTATTGGGAGGTCTGTATCTAGCAGTGGAGTAGGTAAAGGCTGCAGAATAGAATAAAGGAACAAAAATGTCGAAAGCATGTAGACCTACGAACCTCTACGGTGAAGCTATTTTCGCTTCGCCAATATTCTTGAACACTCAACTTCAATTCTTATTTCACCATTTTCTTTGTTTGCATTCGTAAACGTCTCATGTGTCGTCCAACTTTTCTCTCCAACAATAGCATTTTTGGGCAACGAAAATTCAGGCCATGAACCACAAGTCAAATAGATGAATTCACGTCGTAAGTGTGCCACAAATTCAAAATAGCAAAGTAACGTTAGACTTTCTAACGCAGCGTTACTCGCCCCATTTCATGCAACGAAGCGTCGGTTGGTTTACTTTCTCATCGAATCGTTCACTAAAAATTCAAATTTTGGGCAGACTTACACCGTCAATTATTGGTGCCGACAGTGTAGAGAACACAATCTAACTTAAATGAAAATAAATTTCAAACTCACAAGTGTGTTTTTGAACAACAAGCTTCGGTATATTCAATGTATAGTCTGATTCATCCTCTTCCACATGATGTATAGAAGATGGAGTGCTATGTTGAAACCTAACTCATTTGTCGGGTGCAAAAACGGAAGATAAATTGAGTCAATATGGTGAAAATACAAAATTTTTGATTTTTAATTTTTTTTTGGGTGCCCAACGACACCTAGAAGTCCAACGACACCTAGAAGTCCAGCGACACCTACCTAGATAGCCTGGTGGCTATCCTCACCTCACGTCTATCGAAAAGATTCGTGTAACGAGATATCAGTAAAAAGGCAATAGAAAACACCGAGATGTAGTCTCTAATTTTGCTAAGTGTTCATGCCTCTTAAACTGATCTGTTTACAACTACACTTTGTGGCAAACAATACGATTTACAACCACGCCATCTACACATCTCTCTTCTCGGGAAACACAAGAAATGTCATTTCTGTAATAAAGCGATAATCATTCAGTCTGCTTTCAAGTGAGGCAAAACAATTTTGTTTTTGTCAATTGTGTTTGTGTCTAAGCAGTTCTTCTACCCGTGTCTGTCCTAGTCCTAATCCAATTGGCTCAAATTAGTCGTAAGCGGTAAGACAAAGATTAGTTTTCCATTCTCATAGATTCAACATAGAAATTCTGTGGATTTAGGTCGTACAATTTCGGTTAGGTTAAGTTCCGTTTGTGTTATTATTCAGACCTTTTGCCTATCAATTGAATGTTCTGATTGCTGCAATTGAATAATTTTACCCAAAGTATAAGACGAAAGTCAAACATTGAAATTTCTATTTACATTCAGAAAACAATGGCACAAAATGAAGACTGTAGAACATCCGACGCAAATACGTCACGTAAAAGACAAAATTCTGCCAGCGCTGTTGAATTGCAGGTACGTAAAAGTGATTTGCTGACTAGTGTTGAATTGAATAGCCCATTCTACCTCTTTTCAACTTCCAAGATAATTCAAAATAAAAAAATTCAGCAGGCAAGTGAATTCAAGCGGAAGAGGCAATGCTCAGCGGTGAATAGCTCAGCATCAATCTCATGCATTCGTACTGAGAAATCATTGGACGACCTGCCTCCAGAGGTAAGAGAATGCCCAATTTCTAACAACATTCATTTACGATCGCGATAAGGTCAGGTGACAATTAGAAAGATGTCAATGGTTATAGCCTAGGTCAGATTAAACTGTGAGCTGAGTGACTTCCAAAATTAAACTTTTCATCAGGTTTTACTGGGTGTCGGCAAGGCAACCATCTGGCAAAGTAAGAAACGTTGTTTACATAATTAGAGGGAGATCGGACAGTTTGTGACTTTGGTAGAGAGTTACCTTGGTGTCAAATAAGTTTAAGTTCAAGGCTGCGCCCAAATTCCTCTACATTTTTTTGCCTCGAAAAATGTAAAATTCGAATCTGAGTAGGGTCGTTCTAAACTCAAATACAAAATTCGCAGAAATCAGTTCCTTACAACGGTCGGAAATACATGTGAGCTCTCGGTCTGAGGATTTTACAAATTTCTGTTCTTTTCAAGGAAAATATCAAAACTAAATAACATCTCTACAAACAACACACACTCCCCGTAGAATCGAAACGAATCGACAGCAGCAATAATTTCTTTTAACTTTTCTCAGATGCTTGAGGCAGTGCTTCAAAAAATACCTACGTCGGATCTACTTATCTGTCGGCAAATCAATCGAAAATTCAACGAAATTGCATCACGAATAATGCGCAAACGAGCTGACATCCAGTTACACTTTACTGCCGCACTCAACGATGGACTTATGCATAAAATTCAATATCGTCCTTGTCAAGAATTGCTAGTGGATACCTGCGATCCATATGTGAAACTCAGTTCCAAGAGTTTAAAGGATCTGGTCGTATGCCTGAGAGAAGCTAAGCACTTCCCTATCACAAGTTTCCGGTTTGATGATTTGAATAGGTTGGGTAACGAGGACATTAAGAGCTTCCTGTCCATTTGGGGAACGAAAATTGTTACGCTCAATGTTTCGTTAAAAGATGCTGAAAGCGACGTTCGGACATTGCGCGATTTGTTCAAGACAGTTCCAAATTTGAAAGAACTTCAGATAAAATTTGGTTGGGCGCCAAATCCTACAACGATTGAACTGTTCACTGATTCAAACGGGTTCCAACTCCCCAATCTACAAGTTTTGCGTACCAACGAACATCACAGAGCAAACCGCCATTTGATTCCGAACATTCTCAAGGCAGCACCCAAGCTGAAGAATTTCTACCTGTTCAATTCCGGAAGAATCGATTTGCAAAACGAATGTGTTCAAAACGAGACTACGGCAGACGATTTGACTATGCTACAGACGTTGAACAAATGTCATTGTCTCAAGGATCTGCGAATGGAACTTTCTGAAGATTTCATTCGTTTTCTTGATTTGCAACGAATTGACTTCAAACTGGAATCTTTTGCTTTGTCACTGCACACATTGCATCTCGATGCCCAACTGAAGTCAAGTGCAACAGCAATTTTGAATCGATTGTTTCATTCGAGTAAGGATGTCATTCAGACGTTGAGAATTGAGCCGCTGGGACCGCTGGGGCCGAATTTGAATATACCAAAAATGATAAACTTGCGAAAATTGGAACTGTTTGGAACTTCAAACGAATTCCCAACCGAATCGGAAGAAGTCGGTATATTTTCGCCATTGTTTGAAATGGCTGACAATTTTCCAAACTTGAAGGAACTGAGTAAGAAAATGATGCGTGCCAGTATGATAGCCACAGTACTAAAAAAGAAAATAATTTTAATTTTTCAGTCGTTACCAATCTCAAAGGAGCTGCATTCATGTTCCGAACGTCTCAACAGCTGAAGCCAATGCCAAACATCAAAGTTCTTCGAATTATTGGCAAAATGCCTGCCGAATGTAAAGAGAATTTGATGAATGCTACTCCGAATGTAACGACGCTTGTGATCGAAGAGAATGGCTTCGATTGGGAGAACCCATCGCATACGTATTCCGTTTCTATCAACTTTCGAATGATCGCGAACTGCCTTCCGAAATTGCAATCGTTCGGTTGGACAATCTTCAGAGGAACGCACCGCGATCTGTCCCATTGTCTGGATGCTGCTATTACAGGACTTCCTGTGGAATTTTGTGAAAAAATTTCCAAGAAGTTCCAAAATAGAGACAGTTTGACTGCTGAAGAACTCGCTTCGTATCAGCTGAAACAGCGAACCTCATCGATTCTTGACCTTAAAGGTAATACCAAAACAAAAGTTAAAGTAAACTGCCATTGCAAAGAAACAAATTTTTCACTTCATTATATATAGAACTGAAACAGTTTGACGTCAAATTTTCATTTTTTGGATGTGGATCCTTTCCGAAGAAAGACAAAGCTGGCTTCAGTACTGGTGACAAACTTTACAAAACTGGGCTCTCCAAAGTGAGCAAATTTCTTGCGTTCGACCTACTGCCGAACTTGAATGTTCGAACGCTCAGATATTTGAATTATTGATTTTCGACTCCATTTTCGTTTTTTCTTCTTTGCCTTTTTGAAAAGTTCTTTTTGTGTGTGTAAGAAAATTTTCTTCACTTTCGAAGGTCGGCAAATAATTTTTTCATTTTTCAATGCACAAATTTCTTGATATTTCTTTGTTGTACGCCGTAAATAAAGCAACGATAATCCCGAGATGATTTGTAAAAGTTTTTTATTTCTCCATTTTTTTCGATCATGGTCAGAGAAATAGTCGCTAAATGTTGCAGACATAGTTTCCATAACGTGTATGCAATGAAGATTCATCCCTTTCTATACATATCAGAAAAAATACGATCGAGGCTCTCTAATATTTAACAGCCGTAGCCCTGGTTACCACTCAAAAAAAGTACTCCGCTGAGAGCGCCGTTAAGGATTTCTATTTGTTGAAATTGTCTCTCTCATTTTTCAACCAATAGAAATCCTTAACTGTCCTCTCAACGGAGTCCTTTTTATGAGTGCGGGATTGCTCTGCTTAAGAAATGTTGCTGACCTGACAGTAATAACCTACGCTCGTTTTTGACCAACTGTCTTTGAATACAATACCCTCCTGCTAAACTTCTCCCACCGTTATAATGCAGTCAGTATTGTAGGGTGTAGGTGTAGTGTAGAAGCAACTCATGGTAGTATAGCATGGAATTCGTCTAGTCACAAGATTCCCGATAAAAATTGCATACGATAAGAATGGGTGTGTTTCTTGGGTTTCTT
The DNA here is from genome assembly GCA_026413405.1 of Phytosciara flavipes. Classification (NCBI taxonomy): domain Eukaryota; kingdom Metazoa; phylum Arthropoda; class Insecta; order Diptera; family Sciaridae; genus Phytosciara; species Phytosciara flavipes. The sequence goes on along the minus strand of JANTFA010013897.1, from coordinate 8,451 downwards.
ATCCTATTTCATTATCAATTAAGCCATACAGACATCAAATACAGCAAATTTTGTGGATTTAATATATCGAAATTTTGCTTTCGAGTAGACACACACCATTCACTGTGTCCTCATACAATATATTCTAAACCAGACACTACTATGGCATGTGGTGTATCTGCGACGCTAAGGTTAGCCTCTATCAACGAATCATAAACATCAAACAGGTGGGAGATATCACCTTCTGAAGTTCATCAAAAGTTCTGGCCCTTAGCCCGAACATACTTTCGGTTATTTTCCAACAGAGGTTAAGAGCAATCACCACTGAGCTCAAAATGTAGCCTACATCGTGGGGTCTCGTATTTTGTTTTCGTTGATATCTTTTTAAAGAAAACCTTTTCCAAAAATGTGAGACCATTATTTTCTCCGCAAATGTGCTACCTTTCAGTGAAAAATAGATTTGCTTGTGTCAGCTTGACCAGTGCTGAGAAATACTAGCGGATTTTCGAAATTTTCATAATCCGCTGACATTTCGCAGCGCTGGTCAAACACACACAAGCAAATCTATTTTTCGTTAAAAGTCAACACATTAGCGGAGAAAATAATGGTCTTACATTTTTGGAAAAGGTTATCTTTAAAAAGGCATCAACGAAAACAAAATACGAAACGCCACGATGTGGGCTACATTTTGAGCTCAGTGGTGATTGCTCTTAAGCACAATATGTAAAATGTCTGTGTTTGCTCCACATCTTTTGGATAGTACCTATCCAATGAACACATGTGCGCCCATCATCTTTAGAGGCAGTTACTCAAAAACAAAAATAGCCTACTTGTGACTTTCGAACCCTTTCCATCAATAGCCCAGCCGGATGTAAGTATGGTATGACAGCGGTTTTGGACTATGCAGGAAAACGCCCAAATGTAATCTCTAATTTAGATAAGTGTTCATGCCCCTTAACAGCAAAGATCTGTTGACATCATTGACACATTGTGTCAAAAAATACGATTTACAACCACGCCATACATTTCTCTTCTCGGAAACACAAACATTTGATTTCTGTAATGAACCGATAATCATTCAGTGTGCTTTCACGTGAGGCAAAATAATTTTGTTTTTGTCAATTGTGTTTGTATTGAAGCAGTTCTTCTACCCGTGTCTGGTCCTAATCCAAGTAGTTCAAATAGGTGGTGATTGGTGAGACAAAGATTAGTTTTCAATGCTGACAGATTGATTGAGATCGTACACTTTCATTTAGGTTTAACTAGTTCCGTCAGTTTTATTGCTCTCAATTATTGAATCTTTCCATAGCTACATGACCTTTCCCATCAACATCGACAGCTTGTATCGCTGACATGTAGTAAGGTGAAAGTCAAACGTTCAAATTTTTATTTACATTCGACAGAAAACAATGGCAAAAAATGAAGATTGTAAAACATCTGATGCAAATACGAATGGCGAGAATCCTGGTGCTTCGAAAGCACAAAATCTAAATAATTTCAGACCTTCGTCACGCAAGAGACATAACTCCGCCAGTGCCGTTGAATTGCAGGTATTACAAGTCACTTGCTGACTAATGTTGAATTACAATTGTAGCAATCCACGACCCTGTCCCGTGACTAACGAAGTTTATTTCAAAATACCTCGAAATTCATTGATCTTTCTTTAAATCATGTTTGATTCATTCGAGAAAGGATTACAAGTACACCAGATAAGGTCCGATGAAAGATGCTCTAAGGAAAGTCTCACCGATTCCGAGCTATTTCAATACCCAGTTTGTTAGTCACGGGACAAGGTCGTGGAATTTGCCGAATGCACTCCACAAATTAACTTCCAAGATAATTTCAAAAAATTCTTTAAATTCAAAAGGCAAGTGAAATCAAGCGAAAGAGGCAATGCTCAGCTGCAAATAGCTCAGCAGTGGAATCAAGTTCGAACATTCGGATTGAGAAATCATTGGGTGACTTCCCTTCAGAGGTAAGATAACGGCCGATTTCTAGCAAAATGATTTTATGATACGATTGCGATAGGGCCAGATAACGATTTGAAAAATACCAGTACTTATACCCAAGCCAGGTTAAACTGCGAGCTTTGCTATTTTGAAAATTTAATTTTTCACCAGATTTGCTGGGTGTCAATGTCAACTTCAAGTTTAAGTTCAAGTTTGTGATAAAGATATCCTCTGACAATCTCGAGAAGGAAATGCCTTCCATTTTATCTAGATTGTTTTTCTGCCAAAAATGTAAAATTCGGATCTGAGTAGAGCCGCCCTAGAACTCATTTACAAAATTCGTGGAAAAGGCATAGGTTTCAAATCAGTCCCTTATGTGGTGGGCTCTTGGTTTGAACATGTTGCAAACTTTTAGCTCTTTCGTTCTTTTTTCGTGCAAAGCATCGAAACTGATTGATAGCGACACATTCCAATATATTTTTTTCACTTTTCTCAGATGCTTGAGGCAGTACTTCAAAAGCTACCTACGTCAGATCTGATTAACTGTCGACTATTGAACCAAAAATTCAACGAAATCGCATCAAGAATAATGCGCAAACGAGCTGACATCCAGCTGCACTTTTATGCCGCACCCAACGATAGAGAGCTTATGCTGAAAATTCAATATTGCCATTGTCAAGGAATGCTAGTAAATAGCTGCGAGCCTTATGAAAAGTTAAGTTCCAAGAGTCTAAAGGACCTGGTCGTATGCCTGAGAGAGACTAAGCATTTCCCGATCACAAGTTTCCGCTTTGACGATTTGGATAAGTTCGGAAACGAGGACATGAAAAGTTTATTATCCATTTGGGGAACGAACATTGTTGCGCTCAATGTTTCACTAAAAGATGTGGATAGCGACATTGGAATATTGCGCGATTTGTTGGTCAAGACAGTTGTACCAAGTCTGAGAAAACTTCAGATAAACTTTGGCCGGGGGTTTAATCCCGCAATCGCGGTTGAACTGTTCACTAATTCGAACGAGTTCCAGCTTCCCAATCTACAAATTTTGCGTACGTACAGCTCAAATAACGAGGCATATCGTGCTGTGATTCCGGACATTCTCAAGGCAGCACTCAATCTGAGAAATGTCTACCACTTCAATTCCGAAAGGAGAGGTTTGCAAATGGAATGTTATCAATACGGGATTACAATCGACTATTTGGATATGATACAGACATCGAACAAATTTCATTGTCTCAAGGATATGAGAATCGAACTATCTGAAGATCTCATTCGTTTCCTTGCTTTGCAACGAATGGACTTCAAGCTGGAATCGTTTGCTGTGTTATTGGTATTGGAATCATCACAACTGGACGAGCATCTGAAATCGAGTGCAACAGCAATTTTGAATCGAGTGTTTCAATCGAGTAAGGATGTCATCCAGACGCTGGGAATTGGGCCGCTGGAACCGTTTGGGCAGGATCTAAATATTCCGAAAATGGAAAACCTGCGAAAATTGGAAATTTTTGGAGATTTATTCGAATTTCTAAACGAATCGGAGGACTTAGGTCTGTTTTCGCTACCGCTTAAAATGTCCGACAGTTTTCCAAACTTAAAGGAACTGAGTAAGAAAATGATATGCGCCAGTGTGATAACCACAGAACTAAAGAATAAAATCTTCATATTTCAGTCGTGAACAATAGCAAAGAAGCTGCATTTATGTTTCAAACGTCTCAACAGCTGAAGCCAATGCCTAGCATCAAAGTTCTTCGAATTATTGGCAAACTGCCTGCCGAATGTGAAGAGAATTTGCTGAAGGCTACTCCGAATGTAACGACGCTTGTGATCGAAGAAAATCCCTGGGGATTTCAGGACATGGAGAACCCGAATCACGTTTCTATCAACTTTCGAATCATCGCGAACTGCCTTCCGAAATTGCAATCGCTTGGTTGGTTACTTGCTAGATTGACACACCGCCATCTGTTCCATTCACTGGATGCTGCTATTACAGGACTTCCTGTGAATTCTTGTGAAAAAATTTCGAAGAAGTTCCAAAATAGAGACAGTTTGTCTGCTGACGAAATTTCCTCGCATCAGCTGGAACAGCGAACCTCATCGATTCTTGATCTCAAAGGTGGGTATACCAAAGCCAAGCAATACCGCCATAGCATTGAAACGAGATTTATTTTTATTACAGAATTGAAACAGTTTGACGTTAGCTTTTTATTGTATTCAAGAGAATATATGGACTTAGTTGCGGCGGATCAATGGGGTGGATGTGGATGGTTTGTCAAGAAAGACGAAGCTGGATTCAGTCCTGGTGATCTTCTTTACAGAACTGGGTTCTCCAAAGTGAGCAAATTTCTTGCGTTCGACTTAATACCGAGCTTAAAGGTTCGAACGCATAGATATTTCGAGTAATTGATTTTCGGTTTCTTTTTTCTTTTCATTTTCTTTCTGAATTTTTTTTTGTGTGAAGAAAATTGTCTTCACTTTCGGAGATTGTTAAGCGTCGTAAATATAAGCAATGAGTATCCTGAGAAGATCTGTAAACGTTTTTTTAATTTCCCTCAATCATGGTCATCATCAGAAAGAGTTACAAAAAATGTTACACCCACCGTGTCATAATACGTATACGATTGCAAGGGAGATTAATTGCCCCTTTCAAGAAGAAGTAGAAGGGTGTCACTTGTGACAGAATTTGCGCAACTAATGCAACGAGGAAAAACTTTCAGAGGTTCAACCAAAATGAATGGAGTCAATCAGTAAGTAAAATTTCCTCAAATTTAGAGTTGTTGACAGGCCTGTATCTAGGGGGTCAGGGCAGGTGGAGCTAAAATTTTCTACGCTCTTCCTGGCGAGCTGAACTAATGAATATTTTTGAACTGGACGACTTTGCGACAATGGTACTCGTCTCTGATAATTTTCAATCTAAAGTCTTACGGTGTAAGTTGAGGAACAAAGTCTCAAGAGTATTTTACGAGTATTGGTGGATAGGTTAAAGCTAGTGTTCAGAGCAAATAAACGGATCAGTAAAGGATGTCAAAAAAAAGTTTGCACAAATTTTTAGAAATTTTAAACAATTTAACATTGAAGTACTGTCTGGTCGTTTTCAGCCATTCATGTTTGTGTCAATTATGACCTCAGTTATACTTCCTAGTGCTACTGAGACACGAAACAGATAAAAAGCAAGAGTTCGAAAGTAGAAATCGGCCAACTGATGAAGCAAATTTCAGTGATTCATATAGAAGAAGGCGCTGAGACGTAGTACACCACGAAGATTTTTCATGATCAGAACTACCAAACTACCAAATCTAAGGCAGACCGCTACTTTGTTGTAGAGTACTAAAGGCATGACAAGAATTGGAAAATAACATCAAACAACTGAGACATAGATTTCCACAACAAACGTTAACCAAATTCAAGATGCGAAAAATACGGGACAAATAGTGATACGCTGAAACGGGAGGTTTATAAGTCACTAATAAATACCAATTCCCAAATGTGTTCAACCACGTAGCGATAAATGTCCTCATGTGTCTGAAAGCTCAATCTTTTATGGTATTGTCGTACTAATCGACGAATATAGTGAGTGAGGGCTGCTGAGACTAGAACAGTATCTCCTATTTTAGATAACGACCACTTTTGCCAAAACTTTCCGCTACAATTTAAAGAAGATCTGCCAAATTACAGCGCCTCAAAGATTCACTCTGTAACAACTCACCAACTACTTTTGATGCTCCAGAACGTATGAAAGAGATTATACTGTAATTCGACATACTTTTCAATGAAAATAAATACCTTGAGACTCACCAATTTATTTCATTTTATCTGGTTTTATGGGGATGGAATTGAGTCTGCAATAAATAGACTTGCAGCTTTAGTGTGGTGCACTTTTGAACCTTAAAACAACGTTGGGAAACGATAGGATACTTCACCAAGAAGTGAAGTAAGCCAGCAAGAATTCTGGGAGGAAAGTCAGACAAATTTTTGTACGCAATGCGCCAAGAGCCTTCCATACAAATATTCCAAAATGTCATCCCGCAGGACATGGTAGAGGCTACATTTATTTTTAAAGTGAAACCAAGCTTCAGAATAAAAAGCAATATGCACGACCCGAACGCATGATGGTTACAGTTCGACGTATTTAAAATTGTCCAGATTATCTTGTGACACATCCCTTAAGGGAAGGGGCCATTCACAAATTACACATGAAGCTGTGGGAGGAGAAGGGATTGACGAAATTCGTGCTGAAGCGTACGTGGGGAAAGAGGGGTTATATTTGGTTGAATACAAAATATTTCATCGAGTTTTTCAATCAGTCAGTTTTGAATGCATTGGCGAAATTCGCTTTAGCTTCTTCTTCAGCTGGGATGGAGTTTTCGTTGCTGGGGTAGAAAACATACTAAAACAATAAAAGTTGCTGATAGAATCGAAAGAAGGATAAACTGAATACACAGAAGACACACCTATCATAAATTTTAGCCCCTGTGTACTACATATTTAGCAGAAGTGACCAGGCACTATCAGAATATCAGAATTTTATCATTGTAGAGAAGTTTTACTAAGAAGAGAAAATGAGAAGAATGTTGTTCTACATATGACACGAAATTTTGAGTGGAGCCTAAGCTTAGTGGCTGCGAACTGGACCAATTCGCATAATAGCACAGAACAACTAAATAAAACTCCTTAAGGACTGCATCCATCAGTGGAATAAATAAAGGCAGTGGAATAGGATAGGGGAACTACCACGAAAGGATTACTACCTACGGTGAAGCACTGGACAAGGCCATGAATCACTGAATTTAATGGATTATTTTTGCAGGGGCCATATTGACATGTAATGTTCAACTTTCGTATGGAACAGTTAGCATAGTTGCAATGAATTTTTGTGAAATGATATCCGTAAAAATTCAATAACAACGCTCAAATGTAGTCGCTGATTTCAGCTAAGTGTTCATGTCTCTTAACTGCAACCACACTTACATGTTGGGCAAAAATTACAGCAGTGCCATCTACACATTCCATTTTCACAAAATACAAACATTTCATTTCTGTGACAAGACGGACAAGACAATGATTATTCAGTGTGCCTTCAAGTGAATTCTTTACTTTTGTCAACTGTATTCATCTGGAAGCAGTTCTTCTTTACCTGTTTGTCCTAATTCAAGTGGTCCAAATCAGTGGTAAGTTGTTATTTTCAATTCTTATAGATTCAATTGAATTTCTGTGGATTCTGGTCCTACAATTTCTGTTAGGTTTAGTTTTATTGTTCCCAATTATTGTACATTTCCCACCAATTGCATAATCCCATAATTTTACCATTCGCTTTACACGAAAGTCAAACGTTGAAATTTTTAATTACAATCAACAGAAAACAATGGCAAAAAATGGAGATTGTAAAACATCCGATGCAAATACGAATGGAGAGACTCCCTGTGCTTTGAAAACACAAAATCAAAACAATGTCAGACTTTCGTCACGTAAGAGACATAACTCTGACAGTGCCGTTGAACTGCTGGTATGATTTGTTGACTAGTGCTGAATTACAAACGCACATTCTAACTCTTTTCAACTTCCAAGATAATCCGAAATAAGGAATTTCATTAAATTCAACAGGCAAGTGAAATCAAGCGGAAGAGACGATACCCAGCGGTAAATAGCTTAGCTGCAGAATCAGGCTCAAGTATTCGAACTGAAAAATCATTGGACGAATTGCCTTCAGAGGTATGATATGAGAATGACCGATTTCTGTCAAAATTGATTGACTATCTGATTGAGATCAGGTCAGATGACGATTCGAAAAATGCTAGTGGCTGTATCCAAGTCAGATTAAACTGATGAGCTGTGCGATTTCCAGAATTAAACTTTCCGTCGGTTTTGCCTGGGTGTCAGCAAGGCAACTATCTAGCAAAGTCACAAACGCTGTTTACATAGTTAGAGGGAGACCGGACAATTTGTGACTTTGGTAGAGAGTTACCTTGGTGTCAAATAAGTTTAAGTTCAAGGTTGCGTTCAATTTTCTCAACATTGTTTTGTTCTCAAAAAATGTAAAATTCGAATCTGAGTAGGGCACCCTAAAGCTCGAACAAAAAAATCGCAAAAGCAAACCATTTCCGTTTGAGGGCCGGAAATTCACGTGGGCTCTCGGTCCAAAGATGTTGTGAACTTTTAGCTTTTTGTTCTTCTTTTCGTGCAAGACATCAAAAACAATCCACAGCTTCACATTCCAATATTTTTTTCACTTTCCTCAGATGCTTGAGGCAGTACTTCAAAAGCTACCAACGTCAGACCTACTTACCTGTCGACAAGTTAATCGAAAATTCAACGGAATCGCATCACGAATCATGCGCAAACGAGCTGACGTCCAGCTACACTTTTCTGACGGAAACAGAGATGGGAAGTTCATGCGAACCATCCAAATTCGTTGTTGTCAAAAACTACTGTTGGATATCTGCAAGCCATACGAGAAAGTCAGTTCCAAGAGTTTGAAGGAACTCGTCTTAGGGGTCATGCAAGAATGACGTCCACCTTGGGGGGGGGA